>VNWX01002048.1:0-13170 GCA_009869905.1 Ceratophysella communis | reverse complement strand
GCAAAAGCAAACCTTTGATGCCATGTTTAACGTTTTATCATAGCGTTAAGTCTGCTTAGCTTAGGAACAATATTACATAGCGTCTTTTGGGACAGACGGACGGACGGACGGACAAGACCATCCCAGTAGACCTTCTGGTCTAAAATACTAATTTTTCGGCCACTTTAATAATAAGTCTTTCTTTTATATGTCTTACTTTCGCAAGATAAAGCAGCTGCTGGTAGGTTTCGTAAGGTTCCGTAGGTGGAAAAAGCGTTGTTTTTATTATTATTGTACCAGTTTTTATTTTTGTACCATGAGATCCGCATTGAACCAAGCTTCAATTTGGTATATAGCATGACCATGTGCGACCTTGTGGTATATGAAATACCAAGGTGGCCAAGTGATATGTGGGACCCTGTACACACAAAAGAAAAGTTTATACGTCTCCTTTCCTTTAAAGTAACTCATGTATAGGTTATAATTCGATTCGATGCCGTTGCAGATTAAAACTTAAAACGGTAACTTAAATGCACAGCAAGACAGAAACTACTGGAAAATAAGAAATGCAGCACGGTGTAAAAGAACCTGGTAGCTACTGGAAATTGACGTTGACTCAAAACTGCAGCTGCGCTCCCTTATTTTGTGATTAGATAAGAATTTCTTTCCTTATCGCACACTAAATCCCTTATCTGGCGAAACAATTTTTTAACAGAAATGGCGAAAAATGACCTTTGAAAAACACCGATTTTTTCGCCAATTATGTATGAGCCCAGATGAGTCTAAATTTCGCCAAATCTGCCTGGAATCATGGGTAGTACAGTGGTTGTATAATAATAATAATAATCAGTTTATTTGACATGGCCGTAGCCCAATCAATCGAAGATGAATCTTACAAGAATAGCAAATTGACATATATAACCAATGTAGCATACATAATATTAGTTGTGTAGTATGATGATATTACAGAGTTTTAATATTACAACGTACGGTTTTGATTGTTTGGAAATTATAGCAACTGAATTTATATTGGGTTTATGGCGGGTTTACAAATGGGAAGATTTACTGTAAAAATTACTTGTGTGTTGAATGTGGTCAAACGGTTTAGCACTGGATTAGTTCTGGCCCTCAACATAGAGATCACTACCACGAAAGGCCACTTTTTTATTCTGGGATTTATAGCTTTTATACACTTCAAGTTTTCTATTTCTTTCTCTTCTTTCTTCGGCAGACAGGTCATCTTGTATGGAAAATGGGGTCCCAGCTAGCACGTTACAGTTTTTTAAAAGTTCTAGCTTGTGGTGAAGGGAAAGGAAGACGACGAGAAGCGGAATTTTCCTGACGGTGCCGGTGGTAGTAGTGGAACCAAGACGGTAGGCCTGTTGGATCGGGAGTTTCAGTTTCAGATGCTGTTGGAAAAAAGCTTCGGCTTGACTTACACAGTCTTGCTTGCTAGGCTCCAAGCAGTGAAGTACAATGTTGTTCTTCCTGATCCTCCTATTCAAATTTCTTAGCCCGACATTCATTGATGAAATTGACTTAAAGTAGCTTCTGTCTTCAGGCGCGGGTAATGATTGGTACGCTGGAGTTTTGATTGCATTTAGGTTTTCTGTTACGTTAGTACGGAGTAGAGNTCCATTGATGAAATTGACTTAAAGTAGCTTCTGTCTTCAGGCGCGGGTAATGATTGGTACGCTGGAGTTTTGATTGCATTTAGGTTTTCTGTTACGTTAGTACGGAGTAGAGATATCGACGTTTCGATAAGGGCAAGTCTGGATTTTGTTTTAGTTTGGAGTTCAGTGAGCTTTTTCTCCATATCACGTGCAGCCGACTCATGCTGGTCTTTGGTTATTATGGCATGAGGTGGAATTTCGTCAAGGTATTCAGTGACCTTCAACAGGCGTGAGGCGAGTTCATTGATTTGGGTACCGTGGGCCTTGGAGTTTGAAACGTGAATTTTAAAGGTAGCAGTGAGCTCATGTACGATGCTTCTCAAAACTGTCAGCTCTTCTTTGCATGTGCAATCAGGATGGGCGATAACAGTACCTGGGATTGGGTTCACCGGCGTCGATGTAGATAAGGCCTTGGACGGTTTTTTCTTTCCAGACATGGCACTTGGGTTGTAGTTCGGAGAATTTTCACAAATAACTGGTAAATTCACGAAATTCTAACGGGATTTTACAGACCGGTTAGCTATCGTGAAAGCTTAAATTCGGGGCTTTCCACTGTAGTAAATTTATGCTCGAAAACTTGTGTATTACTTGATTAAAAAACGAAAACTTCGGAGCTTCAGATTTGTACGTGTTGCTCGGAGCAGAGCTCAGTGGAGAGCAATGCAGCGATAAAATTAAGTTGTAATTATTCAGGTATTGAATCCCGGCTGGACCATTTTGTCCACATTGGAATTAGCGCAATTTGGATTTCTCCTATCTACAAGTCACCCATGAAAGATTTCGGTTATGATATTTCCGATTTTACGGACATTGAGCCAATTTTCGGGAACATGACAAGTTTTGAGTCCCTTACAGCGGCTCTTAAAGCCCGGGGTAAGCTAAAAACCCATTTGAGCCTTCCAAACAAATTCGGAGTAATCTCCCACGCCCACAAGGATAATATGTAGAATCAGCAGATGTGTTGATTACACTATAATATTCTGACCTCAAGATGATTCGTGATTCATAATTAATTTCTAATCATGATCGCAGACATCAAGCTTATTATGGACTTCGTACCAAATCATTCGAGTGACGAGCATGAGTGGTTCAAGCTATCCGTCCTTAAGATTGACCCATACACGGAATACTACACATGGAAAGATCCAAAAGGTTACGACGACGAAGGAAAGCCGATTCCGCCGAATAATTGGGTGCGTAATTCAAAATACGGTTTGATTCGGATACCGACACACAGCCTTAATTTAAATATCCAATATGTATTTCTCAGGTGGCCGTTTTTGGTGGCTCTACCTGGGAATGGAATGAAGAGCGTCAACAATTCTACTACCATCACTACCTTGCTGAACAACCTGACCTCAACTATGAAAATCCACGAGTTCTAAATGAAATTCTTGCAGCAGCTATTTTCTGGATGGAGAAAGGTGTCGATGGTTTCCGTGTCGATGCTGTTCCGCACATGTTTGAAGCGCAACATTACATGGATGAACCTGAAGATCCCAATCGTCCGCCAGAGGCCCTCCCAGACGAATATAGATACTGGCTACACCCTTATACTTACAATCTTCCAAATGTACTGGTCGCTTTGGCCGAATTCCGAAGAATCATGGATGTTTATTCGTTGAATGACGGTGTTGAGAGGTATTTACCTCGAATCATGCCTTTTGTATTAAATTAGGGCTTTCATAGTAACTGAAACTGAGCTCATTTTCTGGAAATTTTAGGTGCATGATGGTTGAAGCCACGATTCCAACTCTTGACGGATTATTTGAATATTACGGAACTGATGAGAAGCCAATTGCTCACTTCCCATTCAATTTCGAATTTATCAAACGAGTTTACCCTGGTTTCAATGGCTCCGACGTCATCCGCGTTGTAGACGAATGGATGGAAAAAATGCCAGAAGGGCGTACTGCCAACTGGCTAGTTGGAAATCACGATAATCACCGAGTTTCAAACCGATTTGGAAATCACGTTATTGATCCGATCAATATGATCATTCACTTACTGCCGGGATCTTCGGTGGCCTACTACGGAGAGGAGATTGGCATGGAAAACACGGAAATAAGCTTCGCAGACACCGTTGATCCTTTTGGTTGTAACGCCGGACCAGATCGTTACCAAATCTTCTCACGCGATCCTGAGAGAACGCCGATGCAGTGGAGTGCGGAGCCAAACGCTGGTACAACTATTGCCTTAATCGGGCGGCGTATTTTATAACCTCGGTATTTAAAAATTCTTTATGATCTTCGTAGGATTTTCTAGCGCTGAAAAAACTTGGCTACCGATTAATCCAAATTACCAAACATTGAACGTTCTCGCCCAATCTGGAAATGATAGTGCAGAGAGCCATTTATCGATATTTAAGTCAATTTCAATGCTTAGAAAATCCGATGCCTGGAGATACGGCTCGTTAGAAACTGCAACTGCTGATTCCGGGGCCGTGTTTGGGTTTACTAGGTACTGTTGCAGCTACAACTGACCTACTATAAATACTAATTACACAATGAATCTTTAATGTTTATAGTATACAATATTTTCAGAATCTATAACGGAAACGGATTTTTAGTCCTTGCCAATTTCGCAGATTTTGAAGTTACTGTAAACGCTGCCGCAGTGTTTGAGAATGTTCCGGAGACAGGAAATGTGTACACGCGAAGTCAAGGTTTCATCCCGGAATCAACGCTTATTGGGTAGGTTTCAAAATAATACTGCATTTCTTCAAATATTCTTAGAGCTCTAATTCTTACAACCAATGTATTTTTTAACTAGTGACAACGTAAATACCAATGAGATCACAATCGGTGGAAGACACAGTATAATTATACAGTTCTAATTTGTAATATGAGACACGAGAATCAAGTAAATTAGTTTTGACTGTTTATTCGTCCTCGTATATGTAATGCTAAAAATTAAGTCATTACTAACTAGGTATTAAAAACAAGGTGAAAACTAGCTTTGCAGACAGGATCCTTCGAGAGCTCGTATTGTTTCATTTTTCATTAAAATTAATTCCTATTAAAGAAGACATCATAAATAATTCTGCACAGTAGCTCGTCGAATTCATTTTTGTAGTCCAGTGTGATAAATAAAGTCCACAATATTTCCACGCTTCATACCAATTTTTGCATGAAAAATACGTGAGGTTTCGTTCGTAGTTGCAACAGCCGAACATGGTATTAGGTCCATTAACGCAAATTGTTTCATTAGATTCTGCATGCATAGCTTCCCGTAACTACGATTACGGAAATCTATATCCGTGTACAGCATCCCCATGTACCCACTTGCGCTCGTCATGATTCCGCTAACAAGCCTTTCATCGCTTTTGGTATAAACGCCACAAGACGGCAAACGCTCGGTTGAATCTTTGATATAATCCAGCGATCCTTCCGTAGAATGCGGCCAATTGTTGCAGAGGAACTCGGAGCCAGAAATTGTGTCCAGTGGTTTTACAATTACGTCGCCATCATGTCTGCAGAATCAAATATCAGTGCAATCTCTTTTTAAAAATAAAAATTCAATCTGAGGAAACAGTACAAAATTTACTGTATTTCTAGAGCAATGGCATCTTCCCTGTTACAACAAAAGACTTGATATTGAGTTTTAGACCAGAAGGTCTTATGGGATGACCCAAGCCGTCTGTCCGTCTGTCTGTCGCCGGTTTTACATGTGCAAGCACCATAACTCACACCGCCCCCCAGAACAGATGTATAAGCCTTAAAAGCTATACAAATCAAGCAAAGAGATACTCTATTGGTAATTTGATACACAATAGCAGACAAAAGAATCCAAGATCGATGCCGTAAAACAAGCCATGCTACCATCTACCTTCTGGTCCCAAGCTGCTGTCAAGCAGGTTTTTTGTACTAAACGGCTTTTGGTTTCCGCGATTTCGTAAATCATATCAGATACAGAAAGATCCGTATATGCACACATGTATCGCTGGTTCCAATCCACAATTTTCGAATCTAAAAATGCATTTTTGATCTGTGAAGTTATTTCAACGCCTTCTGGTACGGACGTCGTGATGTACTGCTTTACGTCCTAAAATTAAAAATTAATTATTATATGTGGTAATTAAAAATCTTTTTTTTATAAAAACGTGTGAATTTTTATCTTACCTGTCGGTTATATTTACAAATAATCCAGACATCAGGTGATGGTAATTGAGAATTTTCATGGCCTCGACCGGGCTCAAACGTGTAAAATTTGATTTCATGTTTGAAGAGGTGGTGAATGAGAGCCGTGTTATACATCTGCATTTTTATTCAAGGAAAATTTGATATCTTCTAGAATTTATCATTTACATCTTTAATGCTTGAACAGTAGCGGGTGATCTTAAGTAGGCTACATTATCAAAATTATTTTCAAGTTCACTTACATGCGCACTCTTTGGAAGCCTTGATTCTAGAATTGGAATAAGTTCTTTGACATCGTGTACTTGTAAAAATTGATCACTTTTAGCAGAATATGTATCCTGTGGTGGTACCATTGCGTTATATATGAGCAATGGTTTAAGAAATAAATACTTAAAAAGCAGACGTAATTTAAATTTAAAAAATAAGAGCTTTTGACTCGTGTTGCATAACACGGGCCTCAGTTTGATGCAGTAAATGGAGTACGCTGATTTTAAATCCAACTTAAATAATAATCACAGTCACATACTTCACTTGTGGCAAATAAAGATTCTTCAGAATTTCGTCCTCATCACAGAGCAACTATTGACTCCTGCTTATCGGCTACAACGGGGTCATCAAAATCAGTTGTCAACAGTATTTTATTTTATTCAGTTTTCATTCTGCTTGTCGTTGTAGTGCTTAAGGAAGCCGATGCTGTTTTAAACGAGCATCCCTATTGTTTGAAAATTGAAAATGAATTTGATAATGGAATGAATTTGAATCAATGCTCGGCTCGCATCACGTTGAATTCTACTGAATTGTTTTTTGCGTTTCTGCACAAGATTTACTTTTGAGTTTGATGTTGAATTTGTTTGTCCATATAATTGTAATGGAATTTACAGAAAAAGTAAAGCCCAATTAGAAAAAAAAACATGCATTAAATTGACCCCATTCTTCTGCCTCCGGATTACATAACTTCTCAATTCAAGCATAGTCACCAGTAATTATAGAGTGTGTGAAATCATTCCACAAAATTATAGCTGACAATACTAGTGCAAGCTCATTGCACAATTCAATTTTCCAAAGTGCTCGAAATGTTGTAGTCTGTAGTTTACCTGCCTAATTTAATGATTGCATGTCCAGATTTCAAAAGGTGAGATTAACTTTGATGTTTTCAAGTACTCTGTTTATGGTTTAAAGTTCTAAATCTCTAGTTCTAAATGATCTCAAATTGTCAAATCCATGATTAATACACGTCAGCTTATCCACGAGATTCCTGATTTTCTGATAAAGCTAATGATATAAAGCGGTGCTTCGGCAAAAGCTACACCACAGTTCCGTCAGAGTGAACTTTAATTTCACGAAAGGTTTTGTAAACTAGGAGATATGATTAGGCTAAAGATTGTAGCCGTTATTACGGCTTTAAGTTTGATATATTTACAGAATTCTGTTGATTGTATTAAAATTGCACAGCGGAATCAAGAAGAGCCGCTAGCATGGTGGCAAGAAGGAATCATTTATCAGATTTATCCGAGATCTCATCAGGATTCAGATGGAGATGGTGTCGGTGATTTGGCCGGTAAGTCGTATGTAGATTTTATAAATTAAATGAGGTTACTTTACTACGGAATATGCAACATCCATAGTCAATTTAATTTGTATGTATCCAGGTATCGAATCCCGATTGGACCATTTCGTCGACATCGGAGTCAGCGCCGTTTGGATTTCTCCGATTTACAAGTCACCCATGAAGGACTTCGGTTATGATATTTCCGATTTCACAGATATTGAACCGGTTTTCGGAAACATGACAACTTTTGAGTCTCTTTCAGCCGCCCTTAAGGCTCGAGGTAAGCTTAAAAAAAGTTTAGAAAATACGATGCAACGACTCACAAAAACCGGCATGATGGCTTTAGTAAATAGGCTTATAATTATGATTTTAGGTATCAAACTAATCATGGACTTCGTACCAAACCATTCGAGTGACGAACATGAGTGGTTCAAGCAGTCTGTCCTTAAGGTTGAGCCATACACGGATTATTATGTCTGGAAAGATCCCAAGGGGATCGATGCCGATGGAAAGCCGATTCCGCCGAACAATTGGGTACGCTTTTCAAAACAACCCAGGTCATTAAACATCTCACTTCCGATACACAACCTGCATTTGAATTTCGTTTAATGTATTCTCATAGGTCAGCGTTTTCGGTGGCTCAGCCTGGGAATGGAAAGAAGAACGTCAGCAATTTTACCTGCATCAGTTCGTAGCTGGACAGCCTGATCTTAACTATGAAAATCCACGCGTTATAAATGAAATTCTGGCTGCAGCGATCTTCTGGATGGAAAAGGGCGTCGATGGTTTCCGAGTCGATGCCGTTCCGCATATGTTTGAAGAACAGCATTTCATGGACGAACCCGAAGATCCTAACCGTCCACCAGAAGCCCTTCCAGAGGAATACAGATACTGGTCGCATCCGTACACTTACAATCTTCCAAAGGTACTGGACGCTTTGGCCGAGTTTCGACGAATTATGGATGTTTATTCATTGACTGACGGTGTTGAAAGGTACTTCGAACTACTGCCTAAAAGCGTTTTTTTTTTGCATTACAAAAACTAAGCTAATATCCCATACTTAGATGCATGATGGTGGAAGCCACGGTTCCAACACTTGATGCATTATTCAAATATTACGGAGATGACGAAAAGCCAATTGCTCACTTCCCATTTAATTTCGAATTCATTAATCGAGTCAAGCCCGGTTTCAATGGCTCCGATGTCATTGGCGTTGTCGACGAATGGCTAGAAAAAATGCCAGCAGGTCGAACTGCAAACTGGCTAGTTGGAAATCACGACAATCACCGAGTTTCCGCTCGATTTGGAAACTACGTCATTGATCCGTTTAATATGATCATGCACTTATTGCCGGGATCTTCCGTGACTTACTACGGAGAAGAGATTGGCATGGAAGACACAGAAATTAGCTTCGAAGACACCGTTGATCCTGCAGGTTGTAATGCCGGACCAGATCGATACCAAATCTTTTCCCGTGATCCTGAAAGAACGCCGATGCAGTGGAATGCTGAACTCAATTCAGGTAAAAATAAAGTTTGAGTTAATCGGATCAGTTTTAAATTTTCCTTTTCATGCTCATCTTGAATTCTGTAGGATTTTCAAGCGCTGAAAAGACTTGGCTACCGATTAATCCGAACTATCAAACCTTAAATGTTCTCGCCCAATCCGGGAACGATAGTGCCGAGAGTCATTTATCGATTTATAAAGCAATTTCACAACTCAGAAAATCCGACGCCTGGAAATACGGCTCTCTAGAAACTGCTACAACTGATTCCGGTGCGGTCTTTGGATTTACCAGGTAATGTTATTTGTACTGTAAAACTTATTCCGATTTGAAATACTAATTATAATCAATCTATATTGCAAATATGCGTTGTTTTCAGAATCTACAATGGAAAAGGATTCTTAGTTCTGGCCAATTTCGCTGAATTTGAAGTTACTGTTAATGCTGCAGGAGTGTTTCAGGGTCTTCCGCCGACAGGGTCTGTGTATACGCGAAGTCAAGGCTTTATCCCTGAAACAACGCTGATTGGGTAGGTTCCAAGAAATTAAGCATTCAAAGCTTATATTAGTAAAACCTAATACATTTTTATTTTAATTAGTGACAACTTGAATACCAATGAAATTACAATCGGATCAAGACACAGCATTATTGTAGAGTTCTAAATTGAAGTTCCTATTGATGATATGTAGGCTATATGAGCTGGATTGCTAAATCGTTGTTTCCTAATATTACGTCGCTAAATGAGACGATAAAAATTAAAGGTCATTGCAATGTAATAAAATCTATATCTGCTAGCTTCTCCTACAGAAACGGGAATATTACTTGACCTTGCCAGTCCAATTTCATTCACCAATAACCCGTTTGGCAATTCATAATTCATAATTCATGCATCGCCCGTTTTTGAACCGTAACGTTTTAAAATATTGATAAAGCATGTGAAGTCGAACAGCAGAGCATATTTTAATAAAATCCACTAAAAATTATCGATGGTAAATCAATGCATTGAAGGTATTCTAAGGCGTAGGTATACAGTAGGTAAACTCGAAACACATGAGACAGTTTCTTAGCTTAGATAGTAGTAGCTTATCGGCTTAGGCAGCAGCCAGCCTAGGAAGGTCTACATACATGCGATCCAGTAGTAGTGCTAGATGTTATAAATATATAATCACCGGAAAATCCTGGATGCACTTCTTTAGCGCCCCTTAATTGGGAATTGGGATTTTTGGGTTACTACTGTAGTCAGATAGGATACATCCGAAAACTCTAAAAAATGCAGCTTTTCTAAATAATTACTCTGTGAAATTGTCACTGCTTCTTCCATTGCAGCATTTGCTTTAGCAAATTTTAATGATATTAATTGGATTGGTTGACAAAGCTAAAGCCTTAAGTATGGTGGAAAATAACGTCACTAAATAAGTTAGTATAGGTACATGGCAAGTAGGCGTTCGCTTATGTTTAATGATTGCTGTATTTTAAATAATGCTGTTCAAAGATATTTAGGTAAGTGTTATTTAATGTCTTTCATTTCATTTCTTTAAAAATTATTTAGGCAAATTTTGTAGAAAGGCTTTGTTTTCATTCAAATTTGAATTTTGCTTTTAAAAAAACCAATACGGTAGCCTGGGTATGACTGTATGACCTGTGAAGGTTATAATTTCGTTCAATTTGCTTTTGTCGTGAATCGTGAGTCATACTTGATACCATTAGAGGTACGTGCAAAAAGAATCAAGAGAATCGGTTAAGGTGTTTTGTCTTAAGAATGTTTATTGTTCTAACGGCCAAGAGGGGAGGGGGGAGAATGCATATTATACGGGACGTAGTTACCTTTAATGCCACCTCAACGGCTGAATCAGTTACATCCACTGCGGGGAAAATCGAATTTGCATGGCATGAAGGAACTTACGATTAGAAGCTATGTATAAGGATTTTAAGTGGGCGTCAATTCATAATGTTTCCTGTCGTTTACTTTGATTGGATTTGTATAGCAGTTAAATATTAACTTGTATCGTCCCTTTAGCAGGAGCAGTTATATATATGCCAATATGTATAATTGTTATATGGATATTATGTATGCCAAATGCCAACCGTCCCACGAAACTTCATTTTCATTTCAAATTAAAGCTCGTCTAGTACACTGCCAAATGCTTCATATGGTTTGGCAGAACAAGATTATTGTATGCACCCTCTTTAAGTTTTTCACTAGTTAAACAGTATATTGAGTAGATTGAAACTTGAAACCTTGAAATGATCTCTGAGAAAAGTTGGAAGTATGCTGGTTATGTGTTTAGAGTAGGTAATTTCTTTGGAATCAATCTGATGTGTATAAAACTAACTCCGCAGGGATATGAAATTGATAAGCTCCGAGTACCGAGAATACAGTTTGTGCTAGTGAATGGGCTTGTACTATTAGTAAATTCTTGCAGTCTTGTTGCATTTATCATTGTTGGATTAGTGCAGAAGTCGTTGTTAAAGCCCGAGAGTGCATTTCTCTTCGCTGGGATTATTGTAGGTCTCATCTGCTTGTTACTCGTTCAAATGTGGTATCTGAAATACTTAGAAGAAATTTCAACTCTATTGCCCATGTGCTCAGAGCTAAACAATAAACTCTGTAAGTCAAAAACTCCAATTCAATTTTAGAAATAAAATTTTTAATTTACAAAAATGGACGATTCCAATATAGGTCGGCTCTACGGATTGTCCCCATTTCCAACTAAGGATGGATACGAAAATGTCATCGCCGGAATTAGCATACTATTCTGCGGACTGCTGATTTACTTGGGTCCAGGCCTAATTGGCTTCGTCTACTTGACTGACCATGAGCTCACGAGTTTAGCATTCACTACTGCTGATGTTATTGGATATGTGTTGATTACCAATGTGTTGCGTGTGGCGAAGGGGGATATAATTTATGAAATACTGATTCACATGGGAGTAGTAGCATATTGTTTTATTTTGACCTTTTCAGCTCTTTTAGCCGGGAGCGTCGCCGCGATGGCAGTAATCGTTGCTTTGTTTTACCCAAACTGCAGCAGACTCTGGATGAAAAAGTTAAGGTAATCACTACAGCTGCAAGATTTCATATTAAAAATTAGATTTTACAGTTCTGCGAAAAAAATTGTCAAATTGTTTCCTTTTACAATAGAGAAGAAATGCTAACAAGAAATGATCTGAAATCGATCTCACTGCATCACAAAAGTTACACCTACTACCAAGTGCTCAACCAATTCACAAACTACACATTTGCATCGTTCGTCGAATTTATGGTCTTCACTGCAACGATTCTCATAATTCTGGCTGGGTACATGTCGATCAGATTTAATGACGTTAGCTTAATTTTTTTTCGCTTATTCACAGTCATTGGGGGTTCCTGGTTTCTTTATGTTATATCTCGAGTTTTTCTACTTTGTGTGTCATGTAACACAAGTTCTGTAGCATGTGTGACCCTGGGTCGAAATTTAGCCGTTGGAAATGTGTTACAAAATACCAAGTATTGGAAATCTAGGCGGCCTACTGCCATTCGCGTTGGGGATCGGTTCTATTTCGAAACAGCACAATTCGTTCTTTTTTGGTTTGGAGATATAATCGTCAGTAAAATAGTTGAGCTTCTGATGACCTTCAAAACTTGAATTTTACGCTCAAGTCCACTACTGTATCGGATAATCAAATACTCATAGTTATAGATAGTAAGGTAGAATTGGTCTTTCCTTAATTTGACCATCCCTTTGACCTCGGATTAGGGTCACAAGTTTAAAAATTGTACCCTTGTTTTTATTTCATATGCTGGCCTCATGGTACATGAGGGAGAAAACGGCGATAATGGGTCTTTCCTAAACCTGCCCCTGAAGTGGGGCCACAAGGTCAAAATTTGACTGCGTTAGCTAGGTACTTAAAAAATCATCGGGCCATAGAATTCAAATTTGACCAACCTCAAGCGGGACTTTGATTGAGTAAAGCCATAAGACCAATTGCAAATGTACTGCCGATTGGGATCATATTTTTGGGTTCGTACCGCGGTCGTTTGTGGAAGAAGGTGATAGCGAAACGGAGTCTCCACATAATAGATTGAATGTATTTATCTAAAAACATGTGCTTTTAATATGCGAATCATGTTAATGGTTGTTGAAAATACATACATAAATTGATCTTTTCTAAGTGTACAGGCTAGTATTTGAAATTGGATAATAAAAATTTTGGATATTGAAGCTGTGTACATTATATCATCATCATCAAACGAATTTATTATGTCCGATATTTGGCCGTAACCCTAACAGACATTTTTCCTTATTGTTATTTTATTAATAATCTTAAAGACTTATAAAACTACCT
>VNWX01002047.1:0-13180 GCA_009869905.1 Ceratophysella communis | reverse complement strand
CCAGACAGCAAGATGCTTCGCGTCGCTCGAAGTCGTATGGGTTTGGCTAAAACCCAGGCCATTATGTCCGTCGCCAGTGCGCTTTCGGAAATAACACACTTCAGTCAAGAAGAGGTAATTGATGACTTCCTGCATTAAGATTTACTTCTGCTACTGCTCAGGATTTTTAAACGTTGAAAATATTGATTTTTTAGTGCAAATCTCTTCTGATTCTTTATGAGAATTTAAATATCAATGCTTCGGGACGTGTGGATCGGCTCAGATTCCGTGAATTTCTTACATGCTGTTTCGATATCACTGACGATGTAAGGGCAATACAATGGAAACGGTTTTAGAAATCAAAGTGAAGTTATAAGCTTGTTTTAATACATAATGTTTTTCACGTAGGTTATGCTGGATTTGACATTCAGAGCATTTGACCGAAATTCTGATGGACTGGTACGTCAGCTGCTAATTTCAAGCATAATTTGCTATGAACCGCTGGTGCAATTTCGCTGATTCACCATTGCTCCACAGGTTGATGAGATCGAGTTTATCAAAGGCCTGTCCGTGTCCCTTCGTGGAGACTTGGAGCAACTGATTGAATTCTGCTATTTTGCATACGACATGAATGGGGATCGTTCTCTTGCTCGGGAAGAGTTGTACCAGTGTTTGAAGGGCTGTATGGTAAGAAGCGCTTGCAAAAATGTATCAGGAAATGAATGCATTTTAATTATTTTGAGTAATTGAGCAGATTCCTGGCTACGGCGTGGACACTGATGAACTGGAAGACGCTGAGAAAGACATTGTGGAGATTGCCATGAGAAAACTGGACACGAATCGTGATGGACAAATTACTTACGACGATTTTCAAATGGCTGTTCGACAAGGTTGGTCCCTGGAATTTTAATCCCCATTTTGTAGCAGAATTCTAGAGAATAATCGGTGGCCATATTGGAATTTGGAACAGATCCCCTCTTGCTCCAAAGCTGCGGAGAATGTTTGCCTAATCCCAAATCAATGGCGACCTTTCTGGCTACCATGTCCGGTGACTACCGAGCCTACACCTTCCAAGGACAGGGCTATGTTCCGTCTCGAGGCTATGCGAAGCATCTCCACGGCCCTATGTCGAAGATTCGAGGATACCGTCCCAAGCACCGCTCGCTTCTAAGCCATGACGCCTTCAGGATCTAACTTCCCGATTCAAAATTGACAAAGGATAATCGATAAGTCACTTTTATTGAGCAAGAAAATGCTTAGAACATTGAAAAAGAAAAAGCTAAAGATGTGAATAAAATGGAAATATAATTCTGGAATTGACATCAGAGTGAATTGAAACTGAGAACCTTTCTTTTGGAAGTAATCGATTGATTGTTTCCAGTAAACCCATGGTTGGTTCACGCAGCTCAAACTCGGCGTTTTCCAGCGCTGGGAATTTCCTCAGCAGTCTTCTCACCACAGAATTAGGATTCTGGAGTTGGGTTAAATTCAAACGAAGCTTGGTTAGAGGATAAGCGGCTTCACGTAAAAGACTTTCGACCTGAAGATCAATTATTGCCGAATCCAGGTTCGAGACAGACGAGGTTCGGAAGCGGTCGAGACAAAATAATTTCAAATAACCAAGTACCGAATAGATCATCGTCTCCTGGACTCGACTTTTCCACCTGAATTGCTTCTAAGTTAGGCGAATATCTTAGAATTTCATAAATTACGTCTGACTTGCGAGCAAAGTCACCGATCAAATGTATAGATCTAAGCGTAAGCAATGTTTTTAAACTAGAGTGCTGTCCGACGGACATTGGAAGGATAGGCAGACTTGAAACTGAATTAGATTTCCCGGAAGCCTCTAATGTGAGTCCCTGCAACGACGGAAAATGTTGAAATACCATGGCTCGGAGGCAGTTGCTCGTCCAATCACAGCAATTTAACGTCAGCACCGTGATTTGATCATAGAAGCCAATATGGCGGAAGTGCTTTAGGTTCAATTTGGACAGCGTCAGGTACGAGCATGGCAGACGAGTAGAGTCCACCTCCGACATGATCTCCGTGAAATTAATAAAATCTTTGTCTGACTTGATTTCAATTTTGAGTTTGTTGTGGAGAAACGGAGTCACGTCCGTTCGCCATGCTTGACACACGGCTCGAACCGTGAGTAAATCAGTTGGCCTCAAGAATCCCATTAGCGGTTTTGTGACCTGGAAACGTAATGTGATCAATACAGAGGCTACTGAGGTAGGTACCCATTTAAAACACTCAATAAAATCGTATACGAATTCTTTTTACTGTGTATAGCAAGAGCGGATGTGGTTGACCAGTAGCAGTGATTGATTCTGAAGAACTACAAGGAGCAGAGTCTGATTCGGTCACTAATACTTCCATTGTGATCAAGGGAATTTGAAGTGCAATGTTCTGATAATGATAAATGGCAATAAAACACAGAGCCTCGACACTTGAACTGCTAGCCTGATACTGATGACAACAATAATAATAAAGTTCAATACACAATTTATACAATGAAGAATACCTGGAAAGCTTAGGGACTCGCGAGTAAAATGCGTTACTAAATAAAATATGCCCCAACCCCAACGCTGACGAATATGGCGTAAAACAATAGACAGTTCTTTCAAAATAAACACTCGAAATCAACTACACGTATCCATGTAATTAGTTCATGAGCCTTTGGTGTAATTAAAACCACATTAGCATGCTAGGGAAGATAAGTATTCAATTCATTTGATACAAATGAAGCAAGCAACTCTAATGCATGTATACCCATGTTGGAAACTAGACCGGCAATACAAACCACTGCGCAATTTAAGCTAGTACCAGGAGCAGTATCAGGCAACTGGTGCAGTGCGCTTAAAGAACATGATAAAGGATAAATACATTACAATGCTGCTAGCTGATCTAGAAATTGGCCAATTACGACACGACTTGGCATATACTTCAATTAATTATCAAACTCAGACAAGTGCGTAATATAATAGTTATATTATAGTTAATATATTCACGAAATCGTATGCTCAAAATTAAAAAACGCTTATATGGTTAGTGTAATAGCACATTTTGTATTCGTAACTCATGCTACTCAGCGTCGCATCATAGCCTACTTTAAATTCCGACCTTGTACAATGAACTTTACTCTTATTTTGCAATTAAGAATAAGGTTATAGCAATAAAACCACAAGTAAGCTACTAAAAATTGGCCAGACGTCAAGAAAATCATTTCCTCTATAATAGAATCAATCGAAATTGCCGTATAAAGCCACCGCAGGGTTATTTCTACATTGCCTTAAAAGTCCTAGTAGTTCTTTAAGCTGCAGGCTCCATCGTCGCTGGAGCATGAGCTAATATTCTATTGAGTCCTGTGATTGCACAGCATTTTGTTTTTTAAATACTCGCTTCTATATTAATAATTAAATCACTATAACATGGAACTTTCAACTTTCGTATGGAGCGATTTGATTTACCAATTTCAAAACTTTATTAATATTAAACACATACTATGAGCTAAATGGGACTGACTGAATCTGAATATTGAAAACAAAGGGTAAATACAACCGCCCATTCATACTTCTGGCACAGTAATTATAATGATCTAGGTTGATTATAAATATTTCACCTTACTTCTCCTATGATGAGTTTTCTGAATTGGTCGCAGATGAACCGACTTTTCGGGCATTATGCTTTGCGGTAAAGACAGCTACGGCTTCATCCCTGGAGAAAATAACGTCCTTGTAAAAGCGGTCATGAATGGGTTTTGTATGCTGGGCATCGATTGTCAAGGTGGGTTGTTCGCCTTCCTCAGCAACGCGAATCAATTGCTGCGGTTTGTTCTTGTAAACCATTTTCATTTCAGGAACTTCGTTTGGAGCCATACCGGGATTTTGACGTAGAATGATTTCCTGTAATGTTAGAAAGTGTGAAACATCTTCAGCATCAACAAAGAGCTTCAGAATTGGCAGTTCAATTTTAAGGCTATCTATAATCTTGGATCAATGAACCCTGAATCTCAAGTTTACCTTCCACAAAGGCGGAAGTTGTCCTGTTCGGGGTAAAATATGCTCCGGTATTACACGAGCCTTGCCACGATTACAAAAAGCATCTTCCTCGTGCTTGTTAATTAAACGGTAGTCAGCTCGAAACGCCACACTGCCAATATTTTCTGGAGTTGGAAACTTCCGGCCACGAAACGTCACTTCAGCCCAGAGATCTCCGCGCATCTCTCCCTAGAATTATATTAAAACGGTAATTTATACATTATCAGGTCTAATTGATTCTATAAATGTACAAGCTCCAATACAAGAAATTACATCTTTGTACCCGATAGAACGCGATCAACATTCTGCGGGTTTCAAAAATTCGGTACCTATATTAAGCCGACATTAAGATGGCGACCAAAAATTATTATTACGAATAGACGCTTACTGCTGGTGGATATTCAAGGGTATGGGGTTCAACTCGAATGATCCTATAGTACGTCGGTTCCTCGGGATAGTTCTGTGTATAGGTGGTTCTCTGTACAATGCGACCCACGCCGAAATTCTTCAAATTCATCACGATTTCCCAGAGCGGAATCCCAAAGTCCGAAGTTCGCTTTCCAATGTATCTGATCGGCATGTTGACGAATCACGGCTCAATCAATTTTTTTACTCGTCAACGTCTCCGAAAATTAAACGGAAATAATTAACCACGCTATAATTAATTATGCCGAAAGACGCTTCAACTCGAATTGATTTGAGAGAGCAGCCATGCAATTCAAAAATATGTTTTGGCGGCGCACATCGGGAAGAACAAGATTTGTTGGGTGTGCTTAATTTACTGACCAGATACTATGTAGATCCGACCACTACTGTCTCCATTGAAAAAAAATTATCGGTAACAAAACAATGCCTGCTTGTCAGTGGTCATTTTGACCTTAATGATCAAATTAGTTATAGCACTTATTTTATTCCGACGCCAGATCTAAAGCTACAGTGCCAAGTCGGCTCACAACCGACTTAGCGGAGATTTTCACCAAATTTCAGCCAATAAGTCTGCAATCGCAAATCGCAATCGCACACGTTTGATCACGAGAAACGAGAACAGTGAATTTGCGAATACACAGATCTAAACGAAAATAGTTAACTTTATTTAGCAGTCCTGTTTTACGCATGACTGGAGATACCTGTTTAGCAATGGAACTATCAAATACAGTTTTTATAGTTAATTCTGGTGTGGTGTCGTTAGACAACGCATCTCCTCAGTCTGATCAACCAGTTAATTAATAGTGATCTTGAACTCTCGATTTCAGAACAGATCCATAAGTTCATTGACATCTGGGTGATTTCCCAGCATCTTCGCACAGTCATGCGCGCTTCTCAGCGAGACACTGACTCCACAATGATTTAGGTAGTGGAACGCCTGTATAAAATAAAACGCATCTTTTAATTTTCATTTCGGGCGCTGGTATAAAATAAACTCGTGTGCTTGTATTGTGTTTATTAAGCTTACATCTTTACTAGCAGGTATGCTGGCAAGTATCAGTCCAACAGTTTTCTGAAATCGGTTTATTTTCTGACTTCGAGCTATGGCCAGAACACAAAAGCCAGCACCCACCTTGGGATCTAAGGCTTTGGTGTGTTTGCCAGTTCCTCCAATGGCTTCAATCACGGTTAATGTCAATGGGGTAAATCTCTGGAGTTCTTCGTATAGCATTGGCCAGAGATTGGTGTCATCTGTCGCTTCGACTTGGTCTTTCAGAAAGGTTACGTCACAGAAGTTGCGCATTTCCTTTTTCAAAGCTAGTCTGAGATAAGTTCGGAATAGTCCCTTCCCTCGAGTTGTTTCGCCGAAATTAATTAGCCGCTGTCTGCCTATCGGAAAGTTGTCTGGATTCGGAGGAGGTCTCTTCACGGGCGGCTTAGGCGGCTCTGTCATTTTTAAGTTCCGAGTCAATTTGGACAGATCAGCCTCTTCATTTCCACGAGCTTGGAATTCTATGAAGTGCTTGTACAATATCCTTAAACTTTGAAAGCAGGCAGTACATATACCAAAATGCTGGGGAAGGAGAGTGTCTACAACAGTGCTTCGAATGAACACCAGGTTCAGGGCTTCTCTAATGTTAACTTAGAGAAGTTTCCTTTTTCTTGGTCACATGCGAGTCAAAACTGTGGAAGTTTCCTTTGCCAGCTTCGCGAAAGCAGTGTTGGCACACTCGCATATTTTCGATACTCATTCTGAATGTTCTATAGTCTATAGTTGGTGTTCTATTCAAGTAAAACTGTTAAATGTCGATTAGCTGTCAAATTTAGTATAGCTCAGGCGCGACGGGACAACTTAAGGAGCAACGCAACGAGAAGTAACAATAATGTAAACACAAAACACATGTAATTCGTATATTCCCACGAATAATGCAAGAGAACTGAGTAGACTATCGACGAATACGGACTACCAAATTGGCCCAATATGGCGGTGAAAAATTACAATCCTTTTTAATTACCAAACTCTTAAGTTAGCTTTTTAGTGCCTAACCAAGATCTTCGATCTAGCTGATACTGATACGATGACACGAACTTTCAAATTATTTACAGGCTTTAAATGCTGTGAAGACCATTTGCGGAGTTTCGAAATCTAAACGCAACGCGCAATCTGTCTAAAAAATACTAGATCAACTGCTATTGTCTTTATTTAACCGAAAGTAATGCAAATTTTATTATTATTGTAAGTAGGCTTAAGATAAGAAGATGAACATGACTAGTACTAGTATGAATATTTTGACAAGATTTGACTCAACTTATGACCAGCATCGATTTTGAAGACACTGGCATGAATAAAACGAACAGTGGAATTGGACACCATGTGATAAACGTCGAGAGCAGTATCCGGACGAATTTGGTCAAGACTTTTGACGCAGTCCTTGAGTGTGAGAACATGGGTATGGACCTGCAAAGCACTCCCGGACCCTGCATCCAGCGGGTTGACGTATAATGCCCGGTTGAGCAGGGACTGCAGCCGGTTGTCGGCGACCCGGCTGAAATTTGCAGTGCAACCGAAGGCTAGTCCATATGAATTTGGAATCCGAAATGGAGGCTGAGTATAATAGCCACTTGCCAATTCACCGAAGAGTGGTTCGCTGTAAACCGGAGCTTTTGAAATTGCAATGGCTTCCATCTGTGCAAACTCGGTGAGGCCGTAGAAGCAGAATGGTGATCCGTCAACTGAATTGCTCATTTCCCGGTAAAGATCATTGAACGAAATGAAGGGTTCGTCGATGGTCGGACTGAAACTCGCTCTTCCATCTGCTTTCATATTCCTTGGGACAAACATGGCGAATGGGCTTCGGTACTGCGTCCCAGTTATCGTCTGAAAGTAGTTGGTCGTTTTATTGTCAGTTTGCCGAACGAACGCAAAGCCGTTAACCATGACGGCCTCGCCCATGCCATCGAGTGAGCCAATGGCCGCAGCTCCGAAGCCAACAATACCGCGTGCTGGCCAGTAGACATATCGAGCCAAGCTCGGCACTCTACCATTGAGGACATCATTGACGTCTCCGATGATTGACACACTGCCTCGGATACTGGAAGGCAGTCGGTTTTCACTGGCTGGTCGATACTTGTAAGACTTCCAATCACGGCCTCCACAGCTCTCGTCTCCATAGTTGGACGTTCTTTGGGCACTGGTCAAAATGGGCGTGGAATACCACAATATTGCCACACTCAGGTAGAAACACGCAAATTTATTGCGGTAGACCATTGTGGGAATTTCGTCTGAAGATTTGATAGAGCTGATATTGATTTTTATTTGGCTCTCCCAGACTACAGCCGCTCTGCCAGTGAATATCTCCGTTCAACGGTCCATTTAAACGATGAATTAAATGAAATGTGCTACAGTCACAAATCCGTTCATCCCTGTGGTTTTGTCCCACTGAAACTTTGCTGCTTTACTGAGAATCCCTGGCCCTAGTATCCTTCCTGCATTCATGGCAAATGCGCAAAACTGGTTAAAGTCTTTAAAAATTATGACTGTGTGCATTTTATACATATGTATTGCCGTCACAGAATGCTATGAAAATTACAAAAATATAGTCTACTCTACTGATACACCAGCTATATACAGGCTAATAGAATATTCATGAATTAATCAAGTTGCGTAAGTAGAAAAACGCCTGTGATGCTTCAAGGTTATACGGATCGGACATCAGCTTGCTATGCACCTCGCATCTTCGATGCATCTGTGATCTCTGCCTGTACAGGATTCCCTATCAAAATTATGTTTGCTCTATGTGGGTATAAATGATTACACCTTGAATATAAATTTGAGCTTTCAAGAGATGATACTGCATTGCATTACGAATTGGCTATTGCCCGATTAAGCAATACTTCTCGGTCAAAATTGGCAACTGCTAAAGGATTTACCAAACTTTCGGACAATCATTCTATGTCTTAATGGCTACGTAACAAATTTATGTAACACGTTCTGAGAAATACATCTATTTCTATAACTGCGGTAGTTGTGTATTGTCTGTGTCGTAGACACCGCTTATCGAAAATAGCTCCTTGTATTTAGTACTGAATTTAAGTGTGCTATTCACGTACCAAAACAAAACAAATAGGATACGCAGGTAGTCTCAAGATCAGTCTCAGTTTACAGGAATAGTGGAAATTGTCTACGCGCATGTAATACTAATTGGTTAGCATTTCTTGCTCCAGGGTGTTTGGCATTGGTTGTTACGCAAATAATCTGAAACCTTCCTTGAACCTAATGACTTCTTACTATCCAAGATTCAATAGCTTACAGCTCGAAATTCCATGCTGCCATGAACCTGCTGCGTTAGTACAGCTTCCAAGGTTTAGGTTCAAAATTTATTGAGCTTCTTCGGTGGTTTACCAAATTTCCCGTGCAACTTTAAGTGAAAAACAGGAAACCCAAATTCAATTTTGAATTGGACTAGTACCTACCAAAATAAAACCGGAAGCTGGTTAATATATTTAATTGACGTCGTCGTCGTTGGTTCTGAGCTGAATTTGATGTTTACTTGGATGCGCGTGCGAGTGCTTGGTTGATTCCTGGTATTTTCACCGCAATTTCGATGTGATCAATACAATGTCCGTGTACGTAATAGAAATACCCAATACTCGGATTGAATTATGTTGACCTCCTGATTAAAAACAGGCTTCAGTTTGCATTGCAACCTTGCGATTGAGAACTTGTACCCTATCCAGTGAAATGGTTATCAGGATCAATAAAGCGTTGCTATTTCAAAGCTTGACGCTTGTTCTGATTACTGGAATATTTCCGGTATTCAGCCAGAAAGAAATATTTACTCCATTAGAAGCACCAAATTCCTGTTTTCCAAAACCCGAAAATCAGCATCGATGCAATTTCTCTGTCAAGGCGTCCTTTGGAAACAGGTTAACCACAAAATGCATCCAGAATGTGGGCAGTGTACCAGCATTTCAGATCAAAGGCGAGTTCGAAGTGCTTCGAATAATCTGTGCGGCGGATTATGCTATTGACTCAAGATATTATGGCATTCAGGTAAGTTGTGCTTCTGCGAGTCAACTGGATACCGATAGTCAGTTTGATGTTGATTTGACCCTTATAGCCTACTGAAGCGAGATTTGTGGAGTGGTACAAGCGGATTCGACCCAACTCGGATCGTGCCATTGAAGCGTGGGTGGCTGATTTGAAGGTCTACAGTGTCGAAGGGCTCTTTGCTTACTACAATAACCCGAACAATAGCTACTATGAATCAAGGGATGAAAACCAAAACCACACAAAGAAACACGACTATTCCCGAACCGGGAATTATACCTTTCCTGGTATTTTTGACCCGCATCAGGCTTTGGGGCCTTCATTCTACCTATTTCTTGAAGGTAATCAAAACTAACACACGTCCGCTATTGTCAGAGAATTTGAATTTGACGATGGGTTTTGATGTTGGACAAAACAGATACCGCAAAAATGTCACTGTTAAGAAATAATCGGACTAAAATAACGAGAGATGATCGTGGTCTTAGAATACCATGTCTCCCATCTCACTACGACCCGAAAAGAATCAGCATGGAGCTCCAGGACTCGACTGGAGTCCTTCTGTCCGGTGATTCGCTTGCTTACAATCCGATCGATGGATTCACGCTTCAAATGCTCCGAGACTCGGATGAAATGTCATATTATGGAAACTATACTTGCACTATGAAAGTAAATGGAGAAACAGTCGATTCAATGGTGCTGCCGTTCAAGCAGGACTGGAAAACGACCGGTAAACCCGATATTTTTGTGTAGCTGTCTCGCAATACCCTTCGATACTAACGTGGCTTGTATGTCCAGAATACTATTACGGCCTAGACGACTATCCCCGGATCAACATGGACACAAATATCGAATTCAGCTCAGCTGTTGCTTGGAACAATGACCTCCAGCGCTCTGTAATCTATCCATTCTGCAAAATTAAAAATTTAGAAACGGGCGTCGACCCTGCTTCTGTGTTTATGATCAGCATTCCTGCAATCAACTTTGCCAAAATGCGAGATATCCAGCTATTTCCGTTACCGGTATGCTTCCAAAAAAATTAAAATTCTCTCATGTCTCCAGCTACAAATTTAATGGAAATTTATGTTACAGAACTTCTACAATCAGAGCTATACAGTTAGATTCATTCGCGGTGACGAGCGGACGTGGGATTCATTGACTCGAGAAATTCGTATTCAAGACGGGTCACTTCTTCGAATGGGCACCCGATTCTGTGCCGTCGACAATCGGAACGAGATTGGGGATTACGGTTCTGGGCTCTTTAGCCACGTCTGTTATTAACTTCGGGTTCAGTAAAGGTAGGCAGTATTTATTCGAAATATTTCGCTGGGATTTAGTCGAATAAATTTGATTAAAATGCTTTTAGATTGGGCTTACTTCGATCGAAGAATTTCTGCGGTGGAGACGCATTTCCAACTGAAGATTTTAACTGTCAGTGAGAATCTGTACGCCAACACGACCATTTCCTTCAGCTGCAGTGTCAACATTCCTGTGGTAGTTCAGCCCATCATTTGGTACACTTTGCGGAAGGACGGCGTCATTGTTGAAGGTAGGCTCAAGCTCTGATTGATTCAGCTGCCTGATTGATTAATTGGCATGTCTCTATCGTCCTGCAGAGGCAATTGATAACAATATTGATGGAGAAACGTCCACATTTTCGAAAAAGCTTCCAATTGACGTGGAGCGGATTTACTGCAGTGGTTCCTATTGGTATTCCACGTACTGGAGAAATATCTCGCTTCCGCTCAAGTTAAAAGGTTTGTTGAGATAGGGACTGATAGTTAAACATCAATCGGTAGCTATTTAACTAACGCTATCTTGCAGAGGGAAGCAAGGCGAACATAACTAGTACGGACACCGTTTACAAATTCAAACTCGGCTCAAGGTTGAGTCAAATTCGATGTCAAGCTTCCGGCTTCCCTGTTCCTGAAATCCAGTTCAAGAAGGGTGAAAACGTATGTAATCTGCTTGCAGCATGACTAAAATTTTTCTTCGCCGTGCTTTAAGTAATTTTGTGCAATAATGCAGATCGTGTCCCAGTCAGTCAGACATCAAAATTTCGTGGTTCTGACCTTCGGCGTAATCGAAAAAGATACTTTTGGAATAGTATACTTGCGTCGCCAAAAATGAATTTGATACCGTGGAAAAGGAGTTCACAGTTGAACTTGACGATGGTAATGTGGTCAAGCTTAAGAATGTATTGGAACCATTGTTAATAGTCTCTTGAACCTTTGCAGATGGTGATACCGATCTCGGCGTGACCTTAGGCGTACCAGTTGCTGTGTTCATTCTCACCGTCATCGGCGCCTATGTCTATATCCGGTTCTTCAGACCAGAAAAGGTAGAATTTGTACTGTGCTGCTGATTCATATAGATGACAAATGGTATTTGGATGACGAATGCTGCATGTTTGTATTGACTGACCACAGACTGGCCTGACCAAAGAGGAAGTGGAGGAGTTCATGAAGGGTTTGAAGCAGGAAGAACTTCCCAGCGGAAAAGGAGAGTACGCTCATGACTTTGCACACATGTGTCCATATACTGGTGAACATGAAATCAGCTCATCACGATTCAAAATCGGTATGTCTTTAACTAAATATGTCTTAGGCAACAAAAATGTGTCATAATTGCATGCTTCAAGTACATATGATATTGATTTTCGATCAATGGTTTACCCCAGATCACACTCGAATATTGGGCAGTGGGGCTTTCGGCGTGGTAATGAAGGGTCTCATTGATGGCGAGGAAGTGGCCATCAAAACCATCAAACGCAATGCTGACAAACAGTATCTTAAAGCTCTGTTATCAGAACTCAAGATCATGATTTATCTGGGTAATCACCCGAATCTGGTCACTTTCATGGGAGCCTATACCAAGGAGCTCCAAAAAGGTAGCTAATTGCAGTTCAGTCATATATGCAATCGAATGCTATCAAATGGCACACTATTAATTAAAAATATTCAAAATTTGACTTGAATTTACCCAGGAAATGTCTACGTATTCGTAAAATTTTTTGCACTGGGCAATCTTGAAGGGTTTCTTAGGAACAACAAAGCGTTCTACGCACAAGACCAAGGCGCAGGGTAAATTCAGAACAAAAGTTTCTAATCCAAATGAATAAATTTTGGTGACCTAATCATGAAACTGTTACCGCAGAGGCTATTCCAATATCAGTATTGACAACCGCGTGAACAGCAAGCATTTCGATTTCGAAGACCTCGTTCGTTGGTCCATTCAATTGGCGGACGGTATGGACTTCTTGGGAAGCAAGAAAGTAGGTTACCCAAATAAGCTGTCATGTGACAAAATGCATGGCTATACAATCACAAATTTGCACATCGTACAGGTCATTCATGGGGATCTTGCATCAAGAAACGTTCTGCTCGACGTAGACAAATGCGTGAAAATTACAGACTTCGGTCTGTCTCGACAACTCTACGATTATTCCGATTACGTCAAGAAGCAGCAGGTGAGTGGAGTTAATTCAGGACTCTCGAATTCGATTAGAACCATCTCAGCGTTAGTGCTGAAATTAATTGGTTTAAGGTAGTTCTTTATAGTGTTAAACTTCCATGCAAAACCTGCTTTACGACTTCCTCGTTCCAGACCTTATTACGGAATATTCCAGATCGAGTGATACGCCGTTTCAAAGATGAAAGACTACTCTTTTCGTAGTAATCAGTGAAAT
>VNWX01002046.1:0-13182 GCA_009869905.1 Ceratophysella communis | reverse complement strand
AAGAACCAAAATATCAGTCTAATGTTCTGCTGGGTATTACATCTTATGGTTCCTGTGAGAAAGGATTTTCCTTTACCAGGATTACAGCATATTTAGATTTTCTTTCTCAAACTATTGGCCTTTAATCGAAAAATGAGCAAATAACTATTGACCAACAGTTTAGCCAAATGTTTATTTTATTCCGCATTTCTATATAGAACTTTAAAGCAGAGTACAGTAGTGAAGCAAAAATGACAATCGAGCCTATTCCTTTTACAGAAAAATCTATGTATTGTATTCTATTGCTAATAGCTCATATTAAATTAAAGAGAATTAATTAGAATATACCAAATGTGCTCCCTCCAGATCAAATTTGTGTGAAAGGTTCAGGTTCAATTACAGGTATGATTCTTTGATTTCAGCCGTAAGCTTCTTAGCGTAGTCAGCAAAGTTCAGTGGATGGATTTCCTGAACCGTTGTCTTGCGTCTAAACTCGTTCTGTAAGAATTAGAAAATACAAGTTTTCTGTCGTCAATTGGAAATTGATTTTTAAGTTTGCCATGATACTGATAGCACAATTGACTGAGACTGAGAAATTAATTTACATACATTGAAATTCTCGAGCTTAGTACGACATTTGACAATAAACTGCTTGAATGAAACTTCTTTGATAACGGCATCGAAGGCATCAGGATTATCCAAATGCATTGGACCAAGGACCTCGGAGCTGTGTCCCAACAGTGTTTCCGCCGTTTCTTGGAAGCAAGTTGCCCAAATATTTTCCGAAAAATCAGCAAAGTTTACCTGTTTTTCGAACAAAACACAAAACCACATCATAAAATTAAATTGAAACATGCTATCATTATTGTAACAATCTACAATCCAATTCCACTGAGGCCTTCAATTGTGGATATACACTTGAAGGTCAGTTCTGAATGAAAGTTCTTACAGAAAGCATCAGCCGCCATTTGTATTCTGGGTAGTCTCTGTTGCATTTTTCACAACGGTACATGCCATTCCCTTGATCCACGACCTGATTGGTTTTCAAAAAAGGATGTATGTTATCATCAGCATAGCTCAGCGTCAGATTTCGGGGTAATTAGCCATGCTGTTTGTCAGAGTAAATGCAATTTAGATAAATAATACGTACCTTCTTGTTACAAGTCTTTCCATCTGGAAGCAATGCCGGACATGCTTGGTATGCAGGATTTTCTCGTCTGAAAGACATGGCAGTCACTTTCGACATAAAATATTCCCCTCTATCTGAATCCGCTAGTTCAGATGAAAGTGCTTCTCTAAGAGTCTTCCATGGCGTGCCTCCTTTTCACAAATCAAATATTATATATTAGTCCTACTTCGACTTAATTAAAAACTCAAGGAAGAACTTTAACTGTGGCCTTAATTACCTCCTGGACCGCCAGTTCGAATTCCTGACAAGCTCTTCGTCTCCTCAGTACTGCCACCACTGTCGTACCAGCCACGAAGGGCATGCGCTTCAGGAATATCAGGATTAATCTAATTTGAGCATGAACATAACATTAAACCACAGCGTAGCACAAAATAATTAGATACTAATGATAAAATATACAACTAGCTCTGTACCAGCAAAGTTGAACCCATTGTAACGGAGATATTTTTGCCTTGAAAATCTCCAACTTTTGCAGATTTGATACAGACAACAGGCTGAGATTCATCGATGAAATCGTCGGCCTGTTTTCCCCACAGAGTTACATTGATCTACATGAATAAACCAGATTAGTAGGTCATGAAATCATGAAGGTTAAAAAATCTATGTAACTAAATGCACTTACCTCTCGGTTTGTTTTGTCAACCAAAACAATTTCTCTTTTCTTAAGTTCCTTGCCAGCTTTGGACGTAAATGTAACTGCATCACCTCGTCGTTTACAAACTCCGATTACATCTAAAGCACAAATATGAAATATGGTTTTAATTGTATAAATCCTTCCAGTAAGCAAAAATTATATAAGTAATTTCTTTTATTATATTCCTACCAATTAGCGAGTCATTTTCCAATGCTTCGATATTTGCGATATCAACGAAGTTGTAAGTAGCAGTGGGAATAAAGGAGGTGTCTTCAAGGTACGGATAGATCTGAGTATCATTCTGCATAGTGAGCTCATATTCATGTGAAAGCTTGTTGAATGCACGGTTCGCGGTTTTCACGGAAAAGTTTTTGATCGTATACACATGGTTTATCTGCAAATATTACAAGTAATTCATTCAATAAAGTACTGTTAGTTAGAAATCCAATTGTGAAGTTAGAACCAATGATTCTTAATTCTCATACCTCCAACAAATCGTAGAATTGATCAACGGCTTCTTTGAATCCTGTCATTCGAACCTCTCCCGTGTCATCCAGCAGCTCAATGCTGAATAACTTTCCTTCTCCCTTAGAGTTAGACCATGTCCTAACGTCACCCTTGGAGGTCACTCGAGCTCTTATAGCACATTTGCTACAAAATACGAAAAAAAAAATACAATAAAAAAAAGTCATGGATTAAAGTGAGTTGAGTTTTCGGCACCTACTTGTTGTACGGAGTGAGATCGCGAATTGGGGTAATTGGTACGTTAAGCCAATCGCTTCCAGGTCCAGGGCCACCTCCTGCAGCAACATTGGTCTTGTTGTAACCTCCCCCGCCAGTATTTCCGTTGGCAACATTTCCATTTGTTTTGCCATACACGGAGGTAGGAGCTAGTTATTCGTAAGGCAAAAATTAAAACTTACACGTCTAATTCTGTACATGCATCTCATGCACAAACATTGAACATGTATTTAATTCTAAAAACCAAATACAAGCGTACCGCTCGCTTTGGAGCTCGGAGCCTGAAAGTTTCCATTTGTTGCTGGTACAGCCCCTTCGGTCCATTGTACAGGATTACCAATTTTAGCAGTGTGTGCTCCTTCCGCCAAGATCGTCAATTCAAGAATAATTAGAACTCGCCTAAAAAAACCACCTTAATGATTAATCTCTATAATTTCAAAATTGAAGCAAGGTCAATGTTTAATCTTAAATAATTCTAGTTGTTTCGGATCGTTAATCGTGACTTACTTTTCAGAAACTGAGTTGGAAATCAATTTATCAGCTCGGATAATAGTATGAGCCACCAGTTGCCCGTCAGGAATCATGTGATTCAGTTGTGTAGCTAACATTGCGAAGGTATGGGAATGATATCCGTCCGAAATGTTCAGTCGATAACGATCATTGCCACCCGCGCCGGCGATTTTCTTAAACCCCTGGAATGAAACATAGATATCAGTTGTCACTTTTTTTTTGTCAGTTGTCACTTCGTTTATAGGAAGGCATCAGGTGTATAGAAAAAGAGAAGTATTTCGCTAACGCGGCTAGTGGCCGTCGGCCGTGTGTTCGGTATATCTACATACTAATGGTAATCAATACTGTTCACTCATTCATCATTCGCGATTTTCGTTTCTTACCAAAATCTGGAATACTGGAGACGGAACCTCTTTTCCCTCCATCAGAGCCTGAGATACATATAAACAAAGTTCAAAGTTAGGAATCATCATCGGTTGTCGGTCTATGTCATATGTATGACATATGACCTACGAGCTGATAGCTGTGAATAATGACCGTCAAACGTCCTGTACTTAATGACATGACTTTGACTTACCGAAACAGCTCCCGCTGTTAGCGTAAAAGCCATTTCTTCAATTCTCCACAAGTGACAGTTGACTGTGACAAGAAGAAAAAATATCCTTCCGCTCGTCTCGCTTGTCCCCAGTCTCTACAGCCGACACCAGCAACCGGCCACCAGCCCTCAACGCCTGTCTTGACCTTGACCTGTCACAGGTCACAGTTTACAGTTTACAAGATGCAAGAAATTCGGGAGACACCAAAATACTACAACAGCAAGATGACAGACAGATGACCCCTCAAGTTTCAAAGAATGAAACAATTACGTTTCAAGTCGACAAAGGAAATTATGCGCGGGAATTTATCTGCGGCGGCAAAAACAAGCCAGAACACGAAAAGAACAGCAGATGAGTATCGTAAAAATACGAAGAAAACATACCGAATCTCGGAACGTAAAAAAGCAAGTGAAACATCGTAACATATTATACCAAGTTTGTTTCGTATTTTCTTAACATTGGACTGGGGACATAAAGGTATGCGAGTTGAGCTTTGAGCATTATTTGAGCAAAGAGAGTTTTACCGCTCATAGTGATGCGCTAAGCTCTAAATCTTTAGAACAATAGCCTAACATGCTTAAAATTATTTTACAAATTCTAAATGAAATTGAAAACTGGAATTGATTCGAAGAAGTACAAAAATAGGGGTGTTAAATACCCTTGCGCGGTGAAGGAGCACGGAGGCTTACACATGTAATAAAAAAGAAATACAACTTCACGACTTCCGAACGATATGAATGAATTCTTGACTTAAATATTTTCCTTACACCTTAGGATTAGGAAAGGCTGGAAAAACTGAAATCAAGAACTATTTAATATATTTTAGATTTTATGATAAATTCATGAATTTATTATTTTCCAAACGAATGACCAACCAACAACTCATATCGGATCGGAAATCGGAACAGTGCCCACATTTGGCTTGGCATTCATTTTTGCCCATATTTTAGATTTTATAGTTACCAGCTTCAGCTTTACGGTATTTTAGCAGCCACAAACATTGATCTGTAATAATAATTTTGACGACTTCACGTTCACGACACGAGTTGTTTTGTTATTCTTTGCGGTTTAAAAACCTTATTTTAATTTTCAAAACATAAATAATTGATATAATGCTCATATATTCTTTTATTGGTATGCAGTAGAACCCTGGCTAATTACTTACGTACGTTACTTAACGACGTCTACTATTATTTAACAATTAGCGCTAAATATTTAACTACTTATATCTATGTAGTATCACATATCACAGAATTATTAATGCATCCAGCTAATCTAAAACCCGAACTGAGAAAGCGAGGTCAGTAAAAAACACATTACTACGGGACACTAACACTCAATTTTGAAATTAGAGGTATCTTCGGTTCCAGTTTTCTAGTTTTTTTTAGCAGCAGGGCTCTAACTTTAAACAAATAGTCAATTGAAGAAACAACTGGCATGAGGTTAAGCCAGTATGCTTGTATAAACATCATCGTAAGGAATAGTTAACATCCCGTGAGTTCAGTAAATATGTAATTACGAAAAGTATAAATACACCTCGAAACTAACCTAACATTGATTTTTGTGTTAGCCGTCCAAATAATAATTTCAGAACTAACGGATCTTTCAGTTTGACAACTGAACCTAATAAAACGTTGGAACAGAAAATCTATTCTTGAGTTCATCCGCAAAACGGTGAACATGGGCTGGAATATACCGAGATTGTTCCTGTAGAGCCGCTAATACTGGTTTTAAGTCTTCCGGATAATTGGATCGCTCTGAAATTAACAATGTCTATTTTAATTATTCTATCAAACCCGAAAATAAAACAATAATTTAAAGTGCTTAGCTTACGACAAGCTTTTAGCGCCACCATATATAATTTTGACGTATCGATCTTTCGTTCAGCCGAATCTAACGCTTTGATTAGGTTCAGAATCTTCTCGATCTCTCGTCTTTCACCCAAATATTCGCATTGCTTTAGTATATTGGTATATTGAATCTTCGATCCTAATTCCTGGATTTAAGAAAATTATTTATGAAACTCATGTTATTAAAAATACAGACGTATTCATACAAAACAAACAAAAACTTACATTGAACAATCGAGACGCCCTATTTATATCACCAGTATCTGAAAACGCATATGCTAGGCTGTGCTTCGTGTTGATTGGCCCCCAAACGGACATACAGATTGCAGTGTATTTTAGTAGTTGCTGTTCATTGTTGAGCACGGCATAAGCCAGCTGTAATCGTGCTGGAGTTAATCGATATCTTTGAGCATATTCTGCAAATAATTTCAGTGCACCTTCCGTGTCCCCTCTGGAAGAATTAATGTTTTGGCGTCAAAAAATCATAGAGGCTATCAAGACTTAATAAACTTCTACACCTATATGCTTACCTCATTATAAAATGCTTGATAACGCATCCTAAAATTGGATTACATGGTTCGATCATGTTTTTTCGCAGGAGTAAATTTGTTATTTCCGAAACATAGTTAAAGTCGGTATTGTCATTTCTCGAAAATGCTTCTAGTAGTTTCACTACGTTCCGCGTCACTGATCTTAGGTCTTCTGGAACGCTGATGTTTTCTAGCGAGAGGCCATCTTCCAGCAGCAAATACGCCTCTGCATAGTTAGTAATGGCTAAATAATACATTTTAAAAGAACTAGAACCAGAGTAGCAACAATAAATAAGAACTAATATCGTAACAATACTTACGGTCAACCATCTCCCTTTCAGTCATTACTGCAGCAAGGTCATAGAGTTTGTAGCAATCAAGTTGCCATTTTTCACCAGTTTCGGGTTCATCTCCTGCCACTTTTAATTGCTCATATAAATCCAGCGCTTCCTGAACCATTCGCTTTTGAATATAAAGTACCAGAAGTGAAGATTTCATTCCAATAGTCAACGGTCCATACTCCCTCTCAAATTCTTCCTTGAGCCTCAGAGCCTTGCTGAATTCTTTACTCTGGCAGTATTTTATAAAAAGTTTTCGTAAGGTTCCTCTGGCGTTCAGGTTTTTAGCTTTCAACTCTTCAGCATGGGATTCCAGGCCCGATAAATCCATTTCTCTCTGAAATATATTTTAATCGTAGAATAAGATGTAATTTTACAAAAAAAAAGATTGAAAATTATTCAGAAAGCTTTAAGAAGCATACCGGATGAATAAATATTCTGGTGGCCAAGTTGTCATTCAACACGAGCTCACGGTTAACAGTAATTGTAGAATTCAATTGGGGTTGATGCGTCAACATTTCAACAGTAGCTTCGGAAACAGGGATTTGAGAATCAACGATACCCTGCACAATATAGCGTCGGAGGTAAGTTAGAGTTGACAAGATTACCAGATTACATTACATCTTTAAATTCAATTTTACCCGAATGAGTAGTTTCACAAGATCTGGCATTGCCACTCCAATAGCTTCAATGAAACGAATTACAAACTTCCCAACATAGTCATTCTTTTCTTCGCTTGGCACATTTTCAGAGATGAACTTTAATATAGGGATGACGAGCTGAATATTGGCAGCGATAGTTTCTCTTGCATCGAAATCAAGCAACACATGCAGCAGAAGATCGATAATTGCGTTAGGCTGGGCTACGGTACCTCGTAAACTTGTACCTGAAATATAGTAATATTGTTTGGAAATATGATATTATTTTGAATAGGTAGATGTTTGTTTTATGGGAACAGTTTTTGCAATCTTACAGAGATTCGAAGCTTCTTTGAGCCGATTCTGTCTCAACAAATAAATTAAAATGGCCTTCAGAATCCCTGATGAATACGAGAGACCACCAGAATCTTTGAGTATTTTCGCCACATCAACTGGATCCTTGACAAGCTGGAACATTTTTGGTACTAGGTAGTCATTCTTCGTTTCCCAGTCTGGAGTAACTTCTAACTTCAACATTTTTTGAACAGTCTCCGTTATCCCTGTAATAATATTACAATTACTGCAAATTCTACTCACGTTAGAAAAAGAACAATTTACATTCCAGCTTATTTACCTCTAATGCCTTCAGACTCGAAGAGATTCAGGAAAATAGGCCAAAAGTAATGAGATCTAATTGGAACACCGTTTTCTTTCATTTTCTCAAATATAGAAAATGTCAAGTCAAATCTCTTTGCCTTTAAACTGTATTCTGCAGCAGCGTTCAAACCGTACAGATTGTAGCCTTTTTCTTTTAAAGTCTCGCAGATGGATAATATTGCTTCTAAATCCTGCAAATGCACAATATTTTTAATTAAAAAGATGATGGACTGAAAATTTAGTGTTTTCGTTTCTATTCTCACTGTATTAGAGTAGACCAATTCTTTGATTAAGAATTTTCCGGAAGTATCTGCTGCAGGAATTTGTATTTTCTCGACGCATTTAAGGAACAGTCGTAACGCTTGAAAAGGATATCCATGATGAACAAGTGATGCGACACAATTGTACGCAGGAAAGACGTCTTGTAACTTGGTCGGGAACCACTCAAGAATCTGTCCGCAAAGAAACATTGCATGTAGGGTTTTCAGTATTGTATACGGTACGGAAATAAAACCAGGCTCCTAATATAATATGCGAGTCCAGGGATATTTGGAGTTCTATGACGTTGGTTAAGTTAAAATAATTCCAATCTGAGTTTTTTGTTCTAGAGCTCTAAATATCTGCTGGGTCCGTGTTGGATACTATTTCAGTCCAAAACCAGAATATCTTAGTACGAATTTATTACTTTTTTCGATTGCTTTCTCGTCCTCCTTCAAAACCGCAATAAAAGCTAGGTGCAGTATATCCTTTTCTGCAAACTGAATCTCTTTACAAGCTGCTTTGTAGATTGCATTCAGTTCTTCTGACTTTTCCTAAAATGATTAAATAAAAGAGTTAAATAAATAATCGAAGAAAGTTATATTTATCAATGCCGAGCCGATTCCTTTCTGTAATTATAATTACATTACATGTTCAATGTAGGCCTGCATGAGACTAGAATATGTTCTTGAGGAGGGTTCCACGTGTGTTGACCTCATTATATTTAGTATTTCTTTGGCAGTGTTCAAATCCCTGTATGTATAAATATAAAGCATTTTAAGTTATCTCAAAATCGGACTTGTAAATATTTAATCCGTAAATTTACCCAAGACGTGAATTCCCCAAAATCAGGGCATTGAAAAACTGTTCATCCACTGGTAACTCTTCGTCTTTGACCATATTGAGGACTTTAACTGCATTCGTCAAATCTCCACGTTGACAGTACGACAACAGTACATAGTAGTAAGTCAATAAGCGTGAAGGTTGTATCTCAAGACTTCTAATATTATTCGTCATTTTTTTGAAATCTTCAAGTGTCTTTAAAGGATCAAACCCAAGAAATTCGTTGCGGGTATAACATCTTAGAAGAGCATTGAAATTATCTAGTGATTCCTTCTTTTCCTTTTGAACAGCAGACCATATTTTCTGGGCAACAGCCACTCTCTGTTGTGGTTTCATGTCTGGCAAATAGTCACTGCAACATGTCAGCAGAAAAGTACCATGATCTCCTATGCTCGTTCCTATTTAAAAAAGGCAATTCATAATGGTGAGTTTTCCAGGTAATATTTACTGAAATAAGTACTTCAGAATCGACAAATTCACAAGTTATTGACCTCTTTCTAATAATTCCATGAGTGCGACGATATCCACTTTATTAATACGTTTAATCCGGCGAATCTCGGAGCTGATGTTAAAAACATGATACTCCAGTCGCTCTTCATCTGTTTCGATAATTTCTTTTCGTTTCGCTAGCTCGGTGGCTTTTCTGGAGCTCACATACCGCAGCGAATTGTGCCATATTGTAACTGAGCTTAAATGCCAGGCTTTTTTAGATTCAGTAGTTATTGTCACCCTGGAATAAACAACTGGTTAGAAGTAAAATTAAATCATTTAGCTTGTCTTTGTGTTTCACCTCGAAAAACAAAAGATATTGTGCATTGTAATTAAAATAGTAATTTAAAGTACACTCATTGCATTGTCATACCCAGTTATTTTGAGCGTTTCTCTCGTGCTTGTTATCGCACGACCTAATTGAAACTGTCGTCTGAGCAGTACGTCCAATGATTTGTACTTGCATGGGAGTCGGCCGGTTGTAGCTAACATCATACCGGCGGTAAATCGAGCTTTAGGTCAATTTCCTGTCAATTGTGGAAAAACGTGTGTCAAAATTGTTCAATTATTAACAACTGATATTAGACCACACAAAAATCAGAATACTGACACATGCATGCTTTATCTTTTATTTATACACCCTATAACGAACACAAACGAACGATCGGATAGCAGATAGCAGATAAAGGCGAAAAGGCAAGGCACAAGGTGCAAGGCAACGCCACACGCCACGCCAGCCATACACAAAGTCTGGAATTTGGAGCCAGAATTTATAACACGTCGAGAAATAGCTTAAACTTGACGGTGACGGTCAGGTGTCAAGTAACAATGGCACGTACAATTATGAATACTTACTTAATTAATTCGAAATCGAAATTATAAGCTAGCAGCGCAGCGTTCAGCTCATTCCCATTTTTAATTTCAAATTTTGAACGAATAAACAAAAAAATACTTCTTTCTGTATTCTTATCGGTTCCTCTATTCATTTAAACACACCCACGTGTTCTTGCTTTGCCGCTTTCGAGCTCAGCAGCTCTTCTCGGCGCTGCTACGCTGCTACTTGCTGCTCCGTGATCTCGATCTTCTATCTATGTCTGTCTCTGCATGGTGAGTGCGTCATGCGTGTGTGTGGTGTTTTGACTTTTTCTAAACCATACAATCAGCTGTCAATTCTATGGTTCCTTATTCATTATTAGCTGGATAAAAGGAGGTGAACGAAAGTTTACTACACAACAACCAACAACTCCAAACTCGGCACTCGACACAGAACGAAGTCCTCAGGTCAAGAGATCACTACAGAACAACAACGCCGCGCCGCAGGAAGCGTAGCGCAGCACGTATGACGTAGAGAATGACTCACTGGGAGACGTCAAAATGAAGGACAATTGACAATGGAAATCGAAATCAGGATGGCAGGAATCAAGTGACAGGCGAGTCACAAGTTCAAGATAGGTACATACAAATATACGATAAGCAGTAATTCCGCTCTACGATTACATTACGATATACGTTGTACGTTGTCAGATATTGAATATATGTTACCATGCGCGACAAGACAAAGCTGCTCACGACACACGATACCCCATTCACCATTAAACCATAACCCATAACCCTTCAAAGACTTTCCAGAATTCCAGGAGACTGACGGCCATAACTTGCGAGAAAGTTATTGTTTGATTTTAGTAATGTCATATGTATGTTAAACCAGATTATAAAATTTTCCTAGACATTAGATTACACATGCAACTTTATACACTTATCTATCGTCTTTCTTGGAATCTTAAACGTGGAGTAAGTAATAAGTAAGCATTCTATTACTTACTCTAACTCTAAGGTTGTACGTTTGACGTTGTCCGTGGAATTCAATAACATAAATCAAACAAGAAAAATGTCGGAAATTGGAAATCCTAGCTGAAGAATCGAAAATAATTGTACATTAATAATAAAAGACCATGAACTAAATCAAATTAGAGCATATGCACGCAAAATATTATTTTATCCAAGGCGACTGTGATTATGATTAGTAGTAAATAGTAAAACGCGGAAAAATAGAAACTATGAACAAGTCAGTAAGAATCCTGCTCCTGAAGTGAAAATCATTGATTAATTATTCATTAGCTTCAAACTGGTATTAGATCGGACTTTCAAATTTCGACAAGGAAATACTACATACATAAATGGCATCAAGTCAATACGGATTTAAAAAGAAAAGCAAAATTAAACTAAAATATTTTGAGGCTCTGAGATTCTGCCTTATTTTGAGAGATTTCCTATTCGATTGCAGAAATAAGGACACCACAATACGGACGAATTAGATCTGAAATAAATGAAAATAGGGCCGAAATAAAACATTTTGCGTAAAGATGACTAGACGGAGAATAGAGCAGCACGATGAAGAACCCGTAGGTTGCAAGTTACGTACTTAATGCCTAATTTAAGTACTTATGCATATAAATGGTGTCCTTATTATTAGACGCACGTTGGTAAGTTACTTGCGAGAGAGGTGTAGGAGAGTAAGCGGCAACAAATAACGATAACCATCGCATCGGTAGGACTTCATTGACGTTGACCGACTAGAAAGAAATCTTGATACGGTCGGTATAAGCAGCTCAACAAGTTTATTGTGATTTATGATTTTTTGTCGATGGGCTCAGTCAGAGTCATCAGTTGCCAAAAATTAAAGAAACTGCAAGGTTTTAAGAGCCAAGTTAATTTACCTCAGTCCAGCTAAGAATTAATCTTAATTTAGTGCAGTGCAGTGTACGGTGTTTGTTAGCTTTTTGATGAAAAAATTGACTTTTTGATGTAGCCTACAGACCTTTCATTTTTTTAAATTAAAAAATGCCGTTTATACCGAAATGTCGAGTTGGCTAACATAACATGTAAACTTTAAGCTAGTGAATCCAATCCAAGGTATGAAGATAAGAACAACTATTTTTCCGTCTATTTTGTAGTTACTGAAGATCGAAGATCAAAGTTTGGATATTCATTCACCGAGCAAGACCAGAACTTAAGTTAAGAATGAGTGAGGTGTTCTTCAGTTTTAACAACGGTATCGAAATCATTTGACTGTGAAAAGTGACCTAACTCTTCAGCGTGACCATTCTCTATCATATTTCCCATTGTTCTCTCCTGCTTCCTTCGTACTTTTGACTTTTACAACAATGAACTGACTTGCCTTAACTACAAGCAGTTCATAAAATGAGTTTCGAGTGTTAAACCTTCAAATTTAAAGCTTCAACGTCTTCAAAGCACAGAAGAAAAGTCCTCCCAGTGTGATACCTCTTTCATCCAAAGACGCCACTTTCATCCAATTTCAAGGTGGAAGTCTTCGTCTGTCTTGCTTACTACCAAGTCATAATAAATCGTAAGTCAGCCTCTCGTATGCCACTATTACATTAGTTGAGCCTGAAAGTCACGCTATCCGAGCCATGTTAAAACGTAACCAAGCTTATCATTTTTTCTTGCCACCTTCCCTCATTGTTAACGTAGAGTTTCTGATTTTTTGCACTCAAGATCGAGTTATATGTATGTTTCTACTACTGTACGGCTAGGCTGCTCTGATGCGGTAAGACAGCCAAGTTCAGTTCAGCATTGGATTGCAGAAGTGAATTACAGACGAGTGAGCATAGCGTCGGTTCTCTTCCCAACTTTAGGTACATTATCGTACGATTCGTAAATCGACAGAGTATTCCAATATTTTTTGTCTATTGTCTATAATTCGTCATACTCAAATGACAATTTTGTGGTAACATTACTCTATTTTTTGTGCATTTTAGTGCTCTTGCTCTTCTCTACACTGGATCTTGTTGAAGGAGTCAAATCGAAAGTGATAAATTTCACACATCCCAATTTCATGTGTGCAGTAGTGTGGATATTCATTTTAAAACTTTCATTATATACCAGAAATCTTTTTACAGCACAGTACCG
>VNWX01002045.1:0-13183 GCA_009869905.1 Ceratophysella communis | reverse complement strand
ATTTATAGAAATTCAAATTGATTTAGTTTGAGGTAAAATATTGATTAAATACAATGAAATTCAGTCCTGTCTGTAGTCGATGTTCACGCTAAAGTTAAAGTTTAAATTTAAATTGTATCATGTTTTAGTTACTCAAGATCAGTGTTTCAATTCCGTCATAAGCATCAGCCCTTTAACTGTATAATAAATAATTTTCCCGATAATTCTCATGCTATTAGACTTTTTATAATATCCAAAACTTCCTAGCTCCATTTTTCACACGCCCAGGCATCGAACTTGCCGTTTTACAAGCTCCTTTTCCTGTCTATTATGATATAAGCCGGTATTTCGTTTCCATGATCCAATGCATTTCTGTGACTGTTCATTGATTTTTCCGAATACGTAGTAAGTAATGATGAGATACCCAGTACCACCCGCAATTAGGATACAAAATGCTGTCACATACTCAGGTCCCAATTCCGCGTGAAACAAAATACTAAAAATTTGTCCGCCAACGGTTAACTTCAAAGAGACATTGTTCACAACCATGAGTAAATAAGGTCTTATGATTACATTCAGACGACTCATTAGCAATTCCATTTTTCTATACTCACAAATAAAATTTGATGGTCGTCGTAACTCATCGGATGTATATTCGCTGGATTTGCCGCACCTGAAATAAAGTTTAAATTTTAAATAAACGAATCGATTGCTTTTTCGTAGGATTTGTTTCACCGACTAACCGAAATTGATCCAGGATAAAAATGTTAGCAAATGTAATAAATAACACTACTGTGCACCAAAAAATAATTATAGTCCATCCGACCAAGACTATCCAGCAGTTAACGAGTCCGGACACCAGAAATACCCACCATCGTAAAGGCCGCTCTTGTAGAATATAATTTGGGAAAATCAAGTAAGACAAAAGTCCATTCAAAGTCGAAAATTTCGGAAAAGCGAAAAACACAATGTGCAAGCTACAAATTGTAAGCATAATCAGCGATTTTGTCAGAAGTTTCAGTTTAAATTGCCAGCCAGGGATGTTCGGCCTAATTTTCCTAAGCTCAAAATTTTCTGAAAATTAAAAGATTGAGGATTGCAGATTTGTACTATATAAATGTTATATTGCTTGTCTAATTTACTATTTTGGTTAACTTTATTTGTTATATATCTTACAACCTATACTTGAATGTTGATTAAGTATTTCAAATATTCGTTTATGAGCACTTATTAAATTCGTTCTAAAATGAATTATTCCTATATGAGCAATAGAAGAGAGTGTAAACGCAGTTACATAAAGTCCTTGCACAAACACAATACTTTGCTTTTTTGAAACACATCGGAAGTCCAGTTCGATAACTGCAGAAATGAATACATAATATATGAATACTTGGTAGACGAGATAGAAGCCTACCATTACTTCCCATCTGTACAAGGTCCATTTCGGAATATTCACTTTGATCACACCGATGGGATGATCGTTCCATTTAAATGGAATAATTCGTAAAGCAAACGCCAAATTAATTATTCGCTTGAGGAGGTTCAACAACTCCTCATTTAGAAGTATCATTTTGAAATAATCAATAGTGGTTGCCTAATTTGACAGGTGAAAAATGCATTATTCGTCTTAAAAACGGGGGTGCTAGTAACTGCAGCAGCGTTAGCGTTAACTAAATATTTTTTAGAGATACCTGCCTTTCAGAAAATTGGCAATAGCCTTGCCTTCGATTCGTGGAAAAATTCGCCAATGCCATATTTGATTCTGTTATGTATTAGAATTTAGAATAAATTCGCAATTGAGGTGGAGTTGTTACATTTGTATTTTAGGTATACCAGGCCAACGTATGCATATTTTATCTAGGGTGTTCTTTGGAAAAACTTTTGTAAGGCTGCTGTAGTTGTTGTATGTCATTATTAATTAGAAGGACAGGGAAGATTTCAATTCAATTGAGTATAGTTGAAACATTTAAACCACTTGGAAGCGTACTTGCCTAAATTAAATGATTTTTTTTAATCGTATAGTAATTTTGCCTGCATCTTACCTTAACCTTGAAGTTAGAATTTCTACCAAAGGAACATCATGCATAACAAATGTCTTACGTTAGAGTTCTGTGCTTTGTACTATTTTTTGTGACCCGTTACATAAAGCTAAGGTAATATTATTAACGACCAGTGTAGAACACAATTTAATACGATAAACAAATAAATTGGCTCCTAAAGAAATTTGTGCAACATCATCACACCCGTGACAGTACATTAAATAATTTTTCGAACCATTTTGAAGCTGTAGCAACCAAAAATACTTTGGTTAGATCAATTTTACAAGTAACCTTATATAAAACACCAGGCGCGGACGCACATAAGGGCTAAAGGGGCTCGAGCCCCCAAATTCACTATTTAATGACCATGGCATTATGATTTATGATTGAAAATATCAGATTTGATTAAAATAGTCAAGTTGTTTTACGGGCAACTTGATTTAAATATGTTGATTCAATTATATTGCACCAAAAATCAAGATCGAGCAGAACGGTTTCATGAATACTAGTAATTTATTATTCCATTCCATAAGACAAAGTTCAGCTAGAAGATCGTCTTGAAGACATATCAAACGATTAAGATTTGATCAGTTGTTTAAACCGCAATCCATTAAACTATATGAACTTAACAGAACCTAATTTTTTTTATCTCTGAACTACCGAAGTCGCTTATGACTTTTGCAGGCAAATTATTTATATAAACTTTAAATTATAAACTTTTATGATCTATATGTCTTATTATTCCCGCACACAATTTAGCAAACATTGCTCGGCAACTCGTTACTTCAGGCAAACACAAAAAGCATGATTACCTAAAAAGCTTTACGCTTGACCCTTTCAACTTATATAGCTTATACAGGATAATTTTGTACGAAATATTTTACGCATATTCAGTCTGACAAGGTACTCAAAACCAGGGTGCTCATTACACTATTTCACAGAAAATTTTCAAGCACCATAATACCTTTAACGGTGTAGTAAATAATTTTCCCTACAATTCTTAAGCTTTTAGCCTTTCTGAAGTAGCCAAAGCTTCCAAGTTCAATTTTACATTGTCCCAATGATCTGACGTATCGTAGGGCTAATAATTTATCTTGACGGCTCAGATGTAATCCAGCATTTCTTTCCCAAGAACCAAGACATAGCTTCGAGTTCTCGTTGACTTCCCCCAACTTCAAGTACGTTAATATCAAGTATCCCGCCGAGCCACAAGCTAATATAACCGTAACTACCTGTGAATCCAGGCTCAATTTATCTCGTAGTAGAATTGTTACAATTAGGCCTCCAACGCATATCATCATTAAAACATTATTAAGGGTCATTAAAAGAAAAGATCTCACTAAGCCGTTCAGTTCTTTGTTTAAAAGTTCCAAGCATTTGTAGGTGTGGATGAAATTTGAAGGTTTTCTTAGTTCTACCGACGTGAATTGGCTTGTTTTGGCGCATCTAATGGATAAATTATCAATATATTCTTTAAAAAATCGTGTGTTAATCACGAAGGTTAGATTTTTAATTTAGTATACTTACCTGAGTTCTTTTAGAATAAATATTTGAGCATATAAATATGTCAAATATACGGTTCCCAATGCGAAAACACAGGTCCATAAAGTCATACAAATCCAAAAGTTCACCAGTCCACCAATTAGCAGTAACCACCACGGTGGCGGTTTAGCGTGAATAAGGTTTTGTGGGAATATAACGGAACTCAAGAACACCTTTGCGGTAGGAAAATTGATATAGAATGCTACTACAGAAATCGAATTAGTTATTCCAGCTAGGACAACGCCTTTAATTATAAACTGAACTTTTATTTGCCAGTGCGGAATTTCGAGGGGAATATCCGTTCGACAATATTTTTCTAAAAATAAAAAAGATTCTTTAATGTTCAAAACTTAGAAAATACCTTTGAAAATGGGCAAATTTGATTTACCTTGAATATTTGCGGCATATACCAGAGAACGGTTTATGCCTTTGGAAAACTCGCCGTTGAAATAAAGCATAGTAACTTGAAGAATACAAATACCCGTCTACACAAATTGTATGTAAACCTTGAACTATTAAAGGAGTTAGGCTTAAGCGTAAGTCTGAATTTTTATGAAATATTCCCGAAGATTCATCAAAAACTGCTTGATAGAGACGAACATACCCGTATACTTGGTACATTAAAATTAAATACGCAATCACTTCCCATCTGTACAACGTGCATTTAGAATTTTGTGGCTCGTGAACCGTGCTACTGTTTTTATTAAATTTAAATGGTATAATTCGAAAGAAATAAGCCGCATTAACGCAAGCTCTATTTAGAAAAAGTAACTCCGGGCCTGAAAGAATCATTTTAACAGAAGTTATTGAATTGTTGTCTAATTTTGGGGTAAATTTTCAGAGTACTGTAGATCCGAATAAACTTCTTGTAGTTTTGTATTTTATTTTGAGCTGCTTACAAGCGACAAACCAGACTTGAAATATTACTCCAATTACTCCCAATTCCATTTCCATTTCCATTTGATGTTAAAAGGAATATTATGTATCTCATAAAACCCTTATCTTTAGTTTAAAAATTGCAGCACGCCAAGTCAAGTAGATGTACATTAAAAGTATTAAACTATTAACTAAGTTGATGGGTTGTGCAGCAATCGGCAAATTCGCTACTTTGATTATCCAAAAATGCAACTGGCCCAAAATTAAATTAGTGTCCTTTTTGCCCCTTTATGCAAAAGCTGTTCTACTAGTACTTGCATGTTTTGCCATTGCAAAGGACAAACTATTACCGATCACAAATCACAAATCACGATCTAAGGAAGTGCCGAGCTAGAATAGCTGCCAAGTAGCAAGTATCGATGTCCCTGTCCCCAGAAAGTGTTAAATTACTATTTTATAAGGAAGTAGCAGCGCCGCTAAATTAAAATATATATATATATGTGTGTCTCTTTTCTCCAGTATAGATTCTAATTGAATGACAGCAAATTTTTATTTCATTTCGGTTTGAACTCTGATTTGCCTTACTAAGCTTGTGCAAAGATATGATAAGAAGGGCAGCTCCAGCGCAAAAATACTTAATCGATGTAATGTAAGTAGGTAAACGTAATAACTAACAGGATGGATTGACTTGGCTCATACATCGCATAAATGTATGAGCACTTTCAAAATGAATAATTTTCTGGCGGTGACTGATTTTACCGATTTTTCGAATTCATTAGTATTGAGCATGTAAATATTTAGGTACCTACAGTAGTGTTCCTGCTTGCTGCTCGTTTTTATGTACATCGACAAAACAAAGCAATAAATATTCTGTAAATTGATAAAGACTAGCTTTATAATTCTGTAAGCCAGTGCTATTTCTGTTGAATCCGTTGAACAACAATGCAGTAAGTTCGAATGATGTTACACGAAACAGAATACACAGAGCACAGAATTCAACATTGAAATGTACTTTAATACCTTAATGTAAATCTTTATGGCAAATGTTGAATTTAGTTGAGTCGAACTGGACTTCGAAATTCTAGAATGAGGCGGAGCAGGTTTTTATCTGGATTAGTTTTCTATTATGGCCAACCCTCATAAAACGTATTTATTATTTACCGAAACATTCAAGGTTTTAGAATTCAACAGTCAAGGTTCAAGTTTAAAAGTACCTACATATTTACATTTTGATTAAAAGTACCTACATATTTACATTTTGATTAAAACAGCCAGGCCATCGGTACTACTTTATTGAATTTCCAAATACACCAAGCATTTTGAAGCTCAAGATTTTTTAATTAATTTGCATCGACTTATTCGGATAACATAAAAGAAACAAGATTATTTAAACGAATTTCGAAAACACGAGTAAAATGCAGTATCAATTCAACGATCGAGTTTTCGCATAAGAATCAGGCCTTTTGTAGTTTAATAAATGATTTCTCCTTTCATCAGACGACTATCTGTATTATTGCGGTATCCAAAATCACCAAGACAAAGTTCCACTGTACAAGGTCGAAGAGATTTGACCCTTTCGCTTCAGAAGTATAGGTTTTCTCTTGGATGGCGCGATCGCGATTTCGTTCCCAGCGAGTTCCACACTTCTTCAAGCTTTCGTGAAAACGCTTAGAACGAAAACTGACTCTGGAATTTCTAAAAAGCATGAACGCATCACGCGTACCTGTATGTCATATTTTACTTTAAGTATATGTATGTACTTTATTTTTATTTTAAACTTTACATAACGCAAAAGGTAATAATAATAAAGGTAAGTGCAGAAGAAAAAAATTTGAATATAGGTAAAACTTTAACCTTTTTCCTGAAGAAATTTTTGCAACATTATCACACCCTTCACAGTATAGTAAATAATTTTTTGAAAAATTTTAAAGCTGTTTGCCTTCTTGTAGTAACCAAAATTACTTAGCTCTATTTTACAAGCTCCAAGTGACCTTATATAGCGCTCAGCTAGTATCTTATCGTGATGCTTAAGATTTAGGCCAACACATCTTTTCCAAGCGGCCAAACATTTCCTCGAATTTTCGTTCACTTGTCCTAATTTCAAATACGAAAGGAATAGGTAACCTGCCGAAGCGAAGAACAAAGTGAATATACTCACCAGCGTTTCTAGATTTAATTTATCGTGGAGTTCAATTGCTATAACTTGACCTCCAACACATATTACCAACATAGTGTGGTTAATGGCTAGTAGCAAATACGGTCTTGTTACGCTATTGAATTCCTTGTTGATTATTTCCAAGCGTTTGTAAGCGAGAAGGAAGTTTGACGGTTTTCTTAACTTATCTGATGACAATTGACTTGAGTTAAAGGATCTAAAATACAAACAAAGGGTTCAGAAAACTCAAGGAAATTATATATTCTAACGTAAACTTTAAAACTTATAACTATCTGCTGGAAGGTTTTTTAAAAATTAAATATACCTGAGTTCTTGCAATACGAAAATCTGACCATATATGAACGTCAAATATAAAGATGAAGCGGTAAATACGCAACTCCACAAGGCAAGCAAAATCCACAGTACTATTATGCCGCTAATGAGGGCCCATAAATATGGCGAGTTTCGTCGTATTAAACAATCTGAGTAAATTACGGAAGGTAGAAACACCTTTGAAGTTGGAAAATTGGCGATGAATATTGCTCCAAAAATCGAGTTCATGATTCCAACCCCTACTAGACCTTTAATCAAAATCTGGACTTCATTTTGCCAGGCTGGAATCTTAAGCGAAGCGTCCTCACGGGAATATTTTTCTGTGCAACAAAAATCAAAATTTTGACTAAAAATACTATTTAGTTTTGTAATCTTAAATTTAGTTAGGGGCCTACCGTCAAGGTTCATTAAATATGCGAGGAAATGATTTACACATTTAAGAAAATCGCCTTTATAATGAAGCATCATAATTTGAAAAGCACAAACACTCATCACTGAAACTACGTGCAAGCCTTGGATAATTAAAGTTGTAAGATTTAAACCGAGGTTCAAATCCTGATTCATGATTCCGGAGGACTCATCAGAAATTGACTGATACAATCTCAAACACACGAACACTTGATAAATTAGCAGTAAATAAACTGTCACATCCCAGCGATACAAATTCCACTTCGGGGTGATCGGAATGTAAAGTACATTATGGCTTTTGCAGGTGCTCCATTTAAATGGAAGTATGCGGAAGAAGTAAGCTGCGTTAACATCATTTTTTAAGTATGTTAACCAATTCTGGATTTAAGGTTAGCATTTTAGAAAGCAGCACGTTTTAAAAAATATATTTTAAACCTAACAGGATTGTAAATAATTTTGGTCTTGAGGAGTTTGTCCTTAAATTTACAACGTTTTTTGGGGGAAATGTTAATGGTTTATCCATACTAGCCTATTAACTGTAAGTTAAGCCGTTCAGGGCAATTGAGGGTACTAGACCTTGAATCTGGATTAGGTAGACTAAAGTCTGATTCAGATTTATGTCTGTATTTCAATTATAGATTAGGTCAAAGGTCATGTTTGTTGAAATTCGTATATTGTACGAAAGATACCTAACGATGTTTGTCGTATTCTGAAGTAAATATTTGTGCAAAATCAAACTACTGGATGAGATAAATAGTTTTAGTAGGCAAAGATCGTTCGTTGATTCGTCCATCCTTCGTGATAATCGATAATGGGAATCTATTCGTCAACATCATATCAGACAACCTCACAAAGTAACCTTGTGTATATTTACTACGTTTTCTTTGCAATGGCGTTATTTGTTATTTAGCTTTTATCCTGAAAGTGTACTTTTATACTTTTACACTAAAAGTGTACTTTTATAATTACATTGCACAAGGACTTAAGATTGCGTAGAATACTTGGATAGTTGATTTATAGCAGTATTTTATTATTCAATTAATTGATAAGCCAACGTCAAACTATAAGATTGAGCTGAATGCATCATGTCAAACGATAAGGAAGACTATCGATCTTTTAAAAACCCCAATTCATTCAATTTATAACAAAATTTGATCAGTGTATTTCTGTAATACCGAGGTCGCATGTCATTTTATTGTGTAGAACGATACGACCGTGGAATTAAAATTAGTTTATATATTGTTCCGCACAAAGTTCTGTGGACTTGTGGACATACTCGTACATATGTAGATAAGTAGATGGTTCCTTGCTCGATCATCGATCAGATACAAAAAACAAGCTTTTCGTTTGACCTTTTCAATTTCAACGTATTCAAGATAAATTATGCATATTCGTGCATATTGACTCAAACGTTTATTACTGAATATTATTTAAATTAGGTACATTATTTTACAGAGCTTTTTGTAGCCAATATATAATACCATTAACGATTTAGTATTTATATAATTTTGTTAACGATTTGCAAGCTTTTAGGTTTTCTGTTTTCTGAGACATCCAAAGCTTTCGAGTTCCATTTTACATTGACCTGTGGACCTGGCGTAGGCGTATCGTAGAGCTAATTACTATGTATTTGTAATTGGCAATTGGCACATCTGCCTGCCTCTTGCCTATGCCTGGTCGGGTGGTCCGCACGCGCACCGGAGCTCAATAACTTTTCTAACAACGTGTTTATTTTATAAGTGCTACTGAAGCTGTTGTCTCGTCAAATAGGACTTTAATTTAAATCGCCATGTAGAACCTTAAACTTTTTTGTGTGGGTGTATAAGTTTTATTATTTCTGTACCTAATGCTACATATATCAGCATGGCACTTTACACGTTTTTGATTCATTCAAGAATAAAGCATAAAATTAGTTAATTTTTTATTTCAATAGAAGTGACTGATCTAAATATTCCTGTACTAAAAGTACAAATAGGAAATCGGATGAAAATGTCGTTTTCCTATTTAATTAAATATTTGTACCACTATCCAATATCGAATGCAATAACCAACAATAACTATCCAGAATTTAGATTACATGATTAGTTGCACATTGCACAGAGACATCTAAATCCCGCGATGAAGGTTTCGATTTCTAATCCGTTGTTGTGCAGCATAGAGATGTGTTGTTGTGCAGTAAGGCTAGAAGGCAAGCTACAGCAGCGCCTCTAGAGTAGCGGTAAAAAAAAACAAGGCCATGCCAATGTGCCATGCCAATGTGCCATGCCGCATGCATGCATGCCGTCTTCATTCTGTTCTATCATTGCATTCTTGACTATCATCCATACTTCGTAAATAATCGGGTATTTGAGGTCAGTAGTCAGGGGATTCTAAACATTTTTGTTGGACACCACCCGCACCCGTGACCCGGATCATCAGTCAACATGGTGAGTAGCGGCTGTTGAATTTTCGGTTCGTTTTATTTCCAAATCATATCGAAGTGGTGGTGTAATGTAGTAGCCAGCAGCATGTCATCCGCTGCTCACTGCTCATCCATTATCCGCACCAGCTGAGATTTGATTTATGCGATTCTCGATTCTTGACACTGTGGTACTCATCAGGCCTCATTCCACTGTCACTGGGGTGGGGAGTGGAGTGGGTGGGGCTTTAAAAACTTTGAACTTATGACTTTCAAATATGAACTAGAACTAAAGATAAGTAGGTAAATACAAAATAGTTTACGGCGTAGTTATAGTAGTACAGCGTTAGGCATAGATAATGCTTCATGTTTATGTAGATAGTTGTATGTTGTATTTGCGCTATGTTCCGCAACTATATGCCGTAGTTAGTCATTGAATTCGGCGTCAAAAAGAATCATCAATAGGCAAGTCACAAACCGACAGGTACCCATACAAGTTTATAAACTGTACATAAATGCGCGGGCGTCAGTGTAGTTCTTGTTTGAGGCCTTTGGTTCTTCAAATATGGTACTTCTATTGTTCATTATGTATTTTTTTAGCATTGTGAATTGTGAGTCTTCTACAATATTTTTATTCACATGTACAACAACAGCATTTTGATTTTGACTTTGTTTTAGCCACGAGAAATTAAAGAGGTCAAGGATTTTCTTATGAAGGCCCGAAGGAAGGATGCCAAGAGTGTGAGGATTAAGAATAATACGGACAACACCAAGTTCAAGCTCCGATGTTCTCGTTTTCTGTACACGTTGGTGATGACAGACAAGGAGAAGGCTGAGAAGCTCAAAGATGCTTTACCTCCAGGTGAGAAAGAACTGTATACAGATACAGATAAGAACTAAATTACTTATTTAAAATGTAAATCAGGGAGACCTGCCTATTTCTGGGCATTATGTTTTTGTCTATTTTTTGTACTAATATCTGATATCGTAAACGGTTCAGGCTTCGGACGCGTTTCTTTTAACCTAACTTTAGTGGTCCCCAGGCCCCAAACAATATTTATGCCTTATTTTCGAATGTTCGTCCGTTACGGGGTAATTACAGTTTGAGCGCATTTGGTTAGTCCATACACCACACAAAATATATCAAAGAAAAAATAAGTCTTTTCGAAATACCTATTATAATTAATATCTCGAAATAATAAATTAATATTTTTTCAGCTACCCTAAAGTGTAAATAATCTGAAATGTCGATCTAGTGTTCTATCTATGACTATGACTACATATCTTGGCAAAAATTTCAAAGCGTGACCTCTTTCGTTGAACAAATTAGCTGAAGTCTTTCTCCGTCTTTGTTGTTTTCAGGTCTGCAGCAGAAAACTGACACTAAGAAAAAGCAAGCAGTAAAGTAATCGACTTTGATTGACACAAGATACAACAGCTATTTTTGTTTGTAACATCTTATATTGTCGAATTTAAAATAAACCGAGGTGGTTTCTGAATAACATTCTACAATTTTCGGTATGTTATGAATTTTATAAAAATTTCTGAAGCAACATAAGGCCTTTAGTACTATAGTAAATAATTTTCCCCACAATTCTCAAGCTGTTAGCCTTTCTAAAATAACCAAAATTTCCAAGTTCAACCTTACAAACTCCTAGTGACCTGACATAACAGAGAGTCAGTAATTTATCGTCTTGCTGCAGATATAAACCTGCATTTCGTTTCCATGATGCTCTACATTTTCTCGAATTTTCGTCCACCTCTCCCAATTTCAAGTAAGAAAGGATCAGATATCCAGTAGCACCAATGGTTAAGGTTAATATACTCGCCAAAGTTTCCAAGCTTAATTTATTGTGCAATTGAATGGCTGCAACTTGGCCGCCAACGCTTATGGCCATCATAGTATTGTTAATAGCCATGATTAAGTACGGCCTGGTAAAATCGTTCAGGTCTTTGTTCAGGAGTTCCAAGCTTTTGTAGGTATGTAGAAAATTTGCAGGTTTTCTTAATTTATCGGATGTAAATTGACTTGTTTTGGCGCATCTAATTTCAATTTATATCAGTTAGGACATTACGTACACAAATTCGAATCGATTGTTGCTGTAACTTTGTAACGCCTTACCTGAGTTCTTGTAATACGAATATTTGGGCGTAAATAACTGTCAGGTATGAAGCGGCGAAGGCGATGACACAGCTCCACAGAGCGGTAAATATCCATAAGTTTATGAGTCCGCCAGTAATGAGTATCCACCAGCATCGCGGTCTTGCGTTTATTAGACGTTGCGGGAAAATCACAGAAGTTATAAATGCCTTAGCAGCAGGGAACTGGACAACGAACAGAGTCATGAAAATGGCGTTACTTATTCCAGCCACGACAAGTAGTCGAATTTGAAGGTGAGCTTTTCTTTGCCATGGCGGAGTTTTGGGTGGAATCTCCTTTCTCGAATATGTTTCTATTAACATATCAAAACTCATTAACAAGTTGTTAATGTATTGCGGCGTACGTAAAATTCGATTAACTGCGTCGAATTGAGAGCTTGCCTGCTTTGATATTTGGCACATGCAGTAGGTACTTAAATAGTTTCTTACCGTCAATATAACTAAGAAAAAGAGCGAATTTATTGCTAATTTGTTCGAAATGGCCTCTGAAATGAAGCATAGTTATTTGAATAACACATATAGCCATCCCAGACACGGTATGCAAGCCTTCAAGAATAAGAGTAGTCAGATTCAGGCCAGCTAAGGAGTTTTGAAAGATTCCCGAAAATTCACCAGTAATTGCTTGATAGAATCTGATGCAGATTATACTTTCATAAAGTAGAAGTAAATACACCATCACATCCCATTTGTATAAATTCCATTTTGCAGATATTGGAACGTATAGTCCAATACCATTTTTAGTTTCAATCCATTTGAATGGAATAACACGAAAGAAATACGCTGTATTAACGCATATTTTAATTAGTTTGACTAACTCAGGACTTATCATTCTATTTACAACTCAAATACGAATCCTGGAATATATTGATTAAACGTAATTCCTTAGGAACTACACAACTATAGAACCACTTTAGTGAATATCTGGTCGAAAATAACTGAGCCGAGTAAATGTCCATGCCAGTAAATCGTTCTTTAGGTTTGTAACGAGCGAGCAGTCTAATACTTTTATGTTTTTCAAATAAGTAGGTACTTACAATGAAAATCCATTTGCAAGATATTAGTATCCGGTAGGAAAGTAGGAGTGAAGAGTTTAAGCATGTCAAATGAATAATTAAATAAAATATGGGCAGGTATATGCGGCGGGAACAGCAGGGTATAGATGTCTATATTTAGCAGTGATGCTAATTTACCCACCCAGAGGCATTTTCCCCGGGTGAAATGGGTAAAATGGGCGAAATTGGGCGAAATGGGAGAAATTGGGGGAAATAGTCATTCATGCGCCAAAGTTTGAAT
>VNWX01002044.1:0-13185 GCA_009869905.1 Ceratophysella communis | reverse complement strand
TTGGCTTCCAGCATCTCCGCCCCAAAACTCCGTCCAATGTAAATAATAACATTGAACAGAGATAGCATCTTTTCTTCTCCTCACATTTCCACCCAATCCAACTTCAACCCTTTACTTCTTTCTCTTGCTTTCTTTTCGTGCACTTACACTCTCCTTCCAACTCGCCTTACACCAAAAATGCCCTTTATAATTGTGCCCATGTCACCGTCACCACCAGCTCGACACGTTCGGTATTTGTACAATCAAATTGACGAGTGTAGTTTGTAGCTCGGATACCAACTTTTCCATACTAGAAGTATTAGCTGCAAATCACGCCCTACTGAAAAAAATATGCCAAATATGAAATGCTACATGATAAGAGCAAATCGTGTCGAGACGCTAAAAATTTTAACATTGTTTTGATTAAATGAGAAAATGTATCACTGCTGAACGTTTAGCAGTGTCAGACTCGTCTAACTAATAGCTTAAAAAATCCGTGAGCTTTTGAGTTTAATGTAGAATATTTAAATCAATTGCCAGTGCACGTGTTCCAAAATACTAACTGTGCTTGGCATAAGCAGATAACCGCAAAAGTATTATTGATGTAAAATTTGTTACGCTTTCTAAAAATTATTGCATCATTTTAATTCAATGAGATCCGCGTTTATAGCAGTTGCGAATTTTACACTGCAAATTACATCGTCTAATTAATGTGAGATTATCTTTCTAGCACTGCAAGCAAATGTTACAAAATCAACGCATTGAATTACATACTGGCAAATTTAGTTTCTTGGAAATGCGACTAACAACGTAAGCTGAATGTTAGGGAATTGATTAATGCTGAAGTAGATTTGAATTGAAGGGAGTAAAGAGTGCTGGCTGAGTTGAGTGTAGAATTTCTTTGCTGAGTCGGAATAAATAATACAATTAAGTTCTTCGTATTTTTATTGATCCGTTCTTTTGAAAGGAGAGGAGGGAAGGGAAAACATGGGTGTAGTTGTGGGAGCCTCTTTTCCTTGTCAGGGCTGGGCGAGTGGAGGGGACATCGTAGGACGCATTCTTCATGCAAAGCACAAGAAAAAGAAAGCCCGGGTTCAGCCAGACATCCAGATATTCTTAATGGAAATACGACAAAAAGAAACGAACAGGGGGGAACTTAGTATACAGACGACAGCTTTTACTTCTCGTCCAGTCGCTATACTCAGTGCTTGAAACATAAATTATACATGCCGCATGTTTGTTTGTCTGGTTCAACGGACTTGGTAGTAAAGCTACTTCGGAATCAAAAATTAATTTGTTTGGACTTAGCATCCAGTAATCTTAACATATAATCGTTGGTTCGGACTTCTAAATATTTACTTGAAGATTAACACATGTCTAAGCTCCCAGATATTTTATTTTAACTCTAATTTACGGTGTAGTGGAGTAAATTTAACGAGTACAGAATTAGGAAATGTTGATTGAAATTGTCGGCATTATTGACATTACGAAAAATATTAACATTGCACAATTTAAAAATTCGATTTAGAACTAATATCAATCCACTGAAATTCGAGTGGATGTATCTATCAGGTAACTATTCAGATGAGTAATGATTAATGATTAATTCAATTCGTTTCATGCAAAATAATTTTCATCGTAGGAGTTTTCAATGTTTGATAAAAAAAATGCATATAGCTTGCTTCATACACCATTGTGTACGACTGATATTGAGTTTTGGTGTGCATCGGGCAGGCTGCTCGTGAGGCCATTGTATTGTCGTCCAGAGTATAGACTGTAAAGACTTTCTGTGTTATAGTGGCGAGTGGCAGATCTTCGCTTCTCCATGATGCAGTAGTAGTTGCATGGAGACGGACCAGGGGAGAAAGCTGCCCAAAAAACCCGTCTCTCTCCACTCTCCCTACATTTGCATATATTTGTGACAGAGGAAAGTTGTGCACCGGTAGGAGACGGGCGAGGGGAAAGGAAAAAAAGGCGGGGAGAGGAGAGAAAAAAAGATATCGAGCGAGGACCAGTCCCTTCTGGAGAGCCAAGACAAGGCCCACAGCCTCAGATAGAATCCCAAAGACTTTTATCTCATTATGCATGTTGCCGAGGTAGGAGACCAGGCCTGCCTACATATGAAATCCTAGATTGGATGACTGAGGCCCTTCCGAATACATTAATGCCTAGCCATCCATTGTGCTTTCTCTCTTTTTCTCTTTTCTTCACTCGCCAGCCTTCGAGGCTCATGCCAAGGGGTAAGCTCCGCCATCCATCTCGGACTCCCACTCTCAGCCAAAGAATCCATTAGCACTCAAAAAACTTCCACTCGCCCTTCTTTTCTTATTAGCAACCAGACACTTCCAAATGAAAAATTCGATTCCTACCTATTTTTCGTCAATTTACAGAGCTCCAATCTATGAGCATCGGTCGGATTGATTTTTTTGAACTGCAATGAGGCCAGGTAGCGACATCATGCTGGAATTGTTTGAGAGGTCACAGCATTTAAATCAAACTTGCACGACGTCAGATCAATTCGTAACCACTCATTTAGGATTCATATTTAGGATTCATATTTAGGATTCATAAAGCAAAATTAGCACAGCTGGAAATTTTTAAAATACAGAAATGCCTTGTCTTGTCGATTGATAAGTAGTTTCGAAATTTACGATAGTTTACTTGAGTACGAGTATTGATTGACCAGTTGTAAGTACTTTCGGAAAACAATACAGTTAGCCTCAGTTCTGCAATGTGATGACCGACGGACGAGACCAGCAATTCCTGCAGAATACGTTTTGTCTACTTCGAGAAAGAGTTCCACATTAAAATAATCAAAGTCTGTGTCTGAGCCCGGGCTTTGCGTGTGACATGCTGAAACGATTTAGTTGAGCTCGACCGCGCTGAAGAGCATTTTTATGAGCTTTGCGTGATTCTGCAAACATGCGAAAACAAAGTTTTTGGGTGGGAGGAGGTGAAGAGCGTGGAAGGGAGTGTACTAATTGAATTAGACGGCGGACTGAGGAGAGAGTGCTCCCTGGCCTGCCTCTACCACTCTTGTGCCCAACTCCATAACCAATTGTCATTCCTCGTCATTTTCGAGGTTTTTGAGAGCGGCTGGTGGAGAGGAAGTAGGACATGTTCGGGATGGTGACTGACAGGTTGTGGTGGAAGTTCAGAGAGCATGTATGTTCTAGGTTCTGATTAGTAAATCAATTGAGAGGAGCAGCCCGAGTGCTTGACTAATCACGAGAAAGGCTGTGGAGACAAGAGAAAGCTCGGCAGTCTTATGATTCTCCGTCAAGTCAGTGTAATAATTTAGGCCACAGGTTTGGGACTTTAAAACACAGTTTTAAGGCTGATGTAACATTAAAGCTTCGGTGTACTGCACAATGTGGACATTAAACTTAAGGGGTATACGAATCTTGTGATGGAAAACTAATTCAGATCGTTTGTAAACTCCATAAGCAATTCAATGCAAAGCAGCCGAATAAATCATGCAAAAAAAGACACTCTAAACAAAAAAATCGCTGTTCAAAAGCTTATATTGTCGAATGCAGTAGCTAAAAATACGGATTTAGACCACCTTGACATAACAAAGTCCGCAATATTTTCGAATTGGTGTTTCTAAAATTTTAATTTAAGAGAAAGGCGTAAGAGCGCCCTGATTCGCGGAGTTCTCATCTCCTGGAACGACATTCCGCAATTCCGCTCTGCATATGAGCATATTTGAGCCTAAAATGCAATTCGGTTTATTAATTTTACTCAAAGGCCTGAGTGTAGTAACGGAAATGAAAATGAGAGAAGTTGGCTGTTTGGAATTACTCTGTACAGCTAAAGAAACAGCCTGGTGCTGGTTTGCTAATTGGATGTACAATTTTTCGCAAATGCAGTTCAGAGTGCGTTGCATAATTTGATTACGTGATTAGTACCCGGGGAGTACATAGAGGTACCTTACCCTGTACTTGCCCTTTGAATCACGCTTAAGCATAATTTGTATGCAGCGTAGCTTCATACTATTTGTTTCCGTGAGGAAGGGTCTATTGAAATTTACGTATGCATAGAAAAGGTTTACAGGTCCCCACAAATAATCCCTTGAACAAGAATAGGCTACCACCTGCCCTGTTTTTTATTTCAACCTAAGCCTGTAGTACCCGCACCCAGGCCTATACTTATCTATAAAGGGTAAAGGTTCGATCCGATTGTACTCTGTTTAGACCCTATTTTAGCAATATAACAAATCGAATAAGGGTTCATGTCTGTAGCCTTGCAGAGTTATTCCAAGGTTACAGTTCCAAGGTTCCAGTGTATTACCAGTATCACAATGCACCTTGAACACAAAATTCACAGTACTGCAGATTCATTTAAATTTACAGAAAATTAAAAACCTCAAATTAAAATATTTAGTTGTAAAGTGAGGGCAGATAGTTAGAGATTTGTTTCGAAAAATAAATAAATCCGTTTATACCCGATTTTTACATACAAATTGCATCAAGGTATCTTGCTCCGAATTGCATAAAAAGTCAAGCTGTTAAGGCGACATAATTTAATTTCACGCTGAAGTGCCTAAAATTCGAAAAATATTTAAACTAAGCCAAATATAATTTTGGTGGTTTTGAAAATATTTAAAACAGTAAGAGAAATTACTTTCACAAAAGTTTATTTTCGACAATAAGTAAATTTAAATTTTTGAGTTATCTGAAAATTTTGCATTCATTCTTAATATAATCATGCTTGTTAGATTTAGCTGTTTTGATTGGAAGGCAAATTATTTTTACAGTGGGGAAAATTAATTTGTAGAAAAGTAAGCTCCTATTGCTGGGCGGTGAGTTTGTTTCTTTGAAACATTGTTTGGTCTCTGAAAAACGGGAGTCAAAGACCCGAGTTTTATGCAATTCTGCTCCCTTTCACCAGTAGCTCCTCGTAGACTTGGGAGAGTTGTAAATATGACGAAGCGAGCGTTTTCTCCATGGTTTCACGGAGTTTGTTAGTCCTCAATTCGTGATGGCGAGTTTTCTCTCTCACTCACTCAAGTCAGGACACGGAGGGGAAACTTTTTTTTTCTGCCGAAATGAAAAAAATCCATAATATCGACTCTTGCTGCCCAGCCACTGCCCGCCCTGTCCAATCCCAATCCTAATATTCCAACCGTGCACAGCACATACAAAGCCAGGCACGCCAGAGAAAAAAAAACCAGTCAGTCCAAAATCCAAATTGTATATGTGGACCTTCGCTTTGACTCAGACGTATGGCCTCCAGGGTTGCTGTTGCTAAGATACAATTATTTGCGATTTTTAATTATAATTTTGCCTTATTCAATTCTTAGGATCTTGAATATTTATATCGGCATCATAAATCTAATCTAAATACCTGAAAATAAATCAATACATTTACAGTAGGTAGATCTTGCCGACCATGCAAAAAATTAATTTACAGGTACTTTCACCAACACCGCCAGGTATTTCCAATTTCGCACAGAATCAAACTTTTAACTAACACTAAAGGTGGTATTAGCAAAAATATTATAAGATAAAAATATAATAATATTTATAAGTTATATATTAAAACGTATGTACCCAAAACCCGTAATTAGGATCAGGCATTTAAGAGGACCTAATACCTAACTGAAAAGTTTCCCTTGAGGTTTATTTATTTTTATTCTTTTAACTCGGCATATGTATTCAGAAAAAATTCCTGAAAATAATTAGCATTTTTATTAACTTTTATGGGTTTTCTTGTATATGGTGGGCACAATATGCAGTTTTAGTAAATGCCTGTTATATCCATGTTTCGCATGTTGCAACCCTGCTGACGAGGGCAAGAACTCTCCGGTTGCTCCCGGGTAACGAGAATGGAAAAAGTCGAAGTCGAATGGATCGGTCCTTTCGTTGGTCTCTCGGCTGGAGTCAAGGGGAAAAAGAAAGCGGATTTCCCATGCCTTCGATTCTGACTGCTTTGCTGCTATTGAGCGAGTAGCCTGTTGGGGAGAGAAAGAGACCCGAGCCCCGCCCCGAACTACCGACACGCGCTCAATATTTTCACACACTCTTGACCACACCGGACATTTTTCAGACCACTTCTCTCTTACTCGCTCAAAACTTTTCCCCTCTCTCCCTTACAACTTCTCAAAAAGCGGGCTTCGGGCTCTATCCCATATTCTTCCGACCTTATATACTATTCTCTACGTCAACTAAACTTACGCTTTTCAGAAGCAGCTTCTCAAAAACTTACTTTTATTTGTCTTGCTCATCGAATGACTTCTTCTAAACTCGTCGCATTTTAACATCTGTCTGTCTCAAGGTGCTCAGGTTTTGAGATAGGATTCCCAATTTTTCATTATTTTGTGGTTCTTTCAGGAGTTGACGTTTTTGCTTGTAAGATATGTCTTTCATTCAAGATGGTTCAATAGTTCAAAAAATGAGTGTTTGAAAATTCGCACAGGCAGAAATTGCGCAAATGGTTAGATGAGGCTTTTGGACGCAGCTGCGCTATGCGCTAAATAAATTTGTATACAAATGACAATGTATGTAGAGTAAATATGAATCACGTCTAACAGGTAAATATCTCCTCATACGAAGAATCTCTAAATATTTATTTTATAATCCTTTAGACTCGAGCAGCTTTGTTGCTATTTACATAAATGCAATAAAAAGCAAACAGAAAATGAAGTGCAACAGCGAAAGTTGCATAGCAAGGTTAAGGTTTTTGTTTTGCAAACGCAGTAAATACGTATAGCACGATCTACGTAGACTTCAAAGTGGCTGTTTACGCTGAGGCTTAATTACAAGCCTCCGTCTTATAAATATCCCTGTGCGTAGCTATGTGGGAGCCATATGGAGACCTAACGACTTGAGAACATCTTAAACCTCTCTGCCGGCGTGCTCTCTTAATTACAGATATGTATAACTCTCGCTCTGCCTACAAAGTAGACTAATTATCTCAGGAAACTTTCTTCTGAGGAGAAAGGCGCTGTGCTCTAGGTGTAATGCCCTGCTCGCTCCCGTGTAGTCTCTCCACGTAACTGCATTTATAGGCTTTGTTTGTGGATTATTGGACTGGACAGTGGGAGCACTGTTGGTACTCACCACTACGCCATGCTGGGCGATTCTACAGCACCCCATCCATACACAATAGGACTTAAATCGATACAGATTATGGGCTTCGCACTACACCTCCTATTAAATTAGGCCTCCCTCCTGACAGCTGAGTATTGGTATTCAAACCAGGTTTCGCTCTATGCAAAAATTATACCCATCATTGATGCAGGGTGTAATTATGAAGCATTATTCAAGTCTATTTAATATCACACTTCAGACCTGTAAAAGTCCATTTTAAGATTACCATTGTTGAGGGTATTGTCCAGTTCGTCAATATTTTCAGGTATGATGAACTATATAGCTCAAAGGGTTGAATATAGCCTGGTGCATGCCTTTATCAAGTTCAAAATATTTCTGATAAATTTTATCGTCCTCTTTGTATTTTTTTACAATATGCATAGGTGTAACCTGTTACCATTTCAGCAAAAATTTCTTTTCACATAAAGCTAAAACGGTGAGTCTTAAATTAAAGCTTAAACTAAGCTTATGGCTTGGAAGATGCCTGAGGTCGAAGCCTAAGGAACTTAGGAAATGTTTTTAGGAAAAAAGGTCGATTTAAAACTAATCTCGATACCGATAATTAATTTTTGTCCTTAAATATAAATTAGAAATGCCTAAATACAGTTAGCCATTAGTTAAGACCACGTTTTCTAAATAGGAAACGTACTTTGGGCAAAGGATTCTTCCGCATAAAAGAAAGAAGGCGTTGTTTGTTGCCAGTTTGCTCAATAGAGGTAAAATAATGGCTCGAACATGGTTCTGGCTAGGGGAGATTCAGCAGTAGCGGTGGAATGAAGGATTGTGCTTGTGTGTGTGGTTGAGAAAGATTTGGAAGAGAGGAAGGAGAGGCTATCTTGGAGATCCGGATATTAAAAATAAATTGAATTTCATGAGGGCTTCAGGAAAAATTTGTATTATGTTCAGGAGAGAGGGAGAGACTTATGGGCTTGGAGAAAACTCCGAATGTGGCCATGAAGCGAAGCAAAGAAGAGAAACTTCCGTCCTGACCCCACCAGCTATGGCTCCTGGGAGTTCATGCTTTGCATTCTTCGTCATTTCGTACGCGTCTAATTCGACATTATGGCAATTTATATACAGGTATTTCAAATTGGCAACTGCCGTTTCGATTCACATAAAGACGTTTAAGTGAGTTGGCTGGCAGTCATTGCTAAGCCTCTACTGCAAATAGCATGTACCTCCAAACGTCGAGGCTCAAATGACGAGGAATCAGCGCATATTGTCCTGCAGGGAGAGGGAGAGAGTACCTCAGAAGTCCAACTTCCGCCATGCCAACTTCCTTATTTGCGCTTGATGCAATTTAGAAATTGGAATTGGCTCCTACATTGCACAACCAAATTATTTTTCAATGTCAAAGAGTGCTCCAACTTTCGATAGAGTCGTTCTATTGTACAGGTAATTTTTGGTAAAAGCTTCACAGTCCTTACGAATACGAGAGCTAAGGTTTTAGTTCAAATGCCTCACTACTGCCACAGCAATGAAGATTTCAAGCCAAGTAACTTTCAGGACTTTCATAAACAAATCTTGTTAGAGTATGGAGTAGGTACAGCAGGAATTTAGTTATGGCTTATTTATACGCCTGCAAGATGTGTCGTTTCTTCAGCTCCGACTGTTGTCAAGTAAAAGTAAGAGAAAGAACAGGGAAGCAATTCATTGAGCATCCAATATTTTCCAGCAGTGTGCAGGCGTCACGGGTCGATAAATTTATTGGAAAACACAGAAGTCCCAATCCATTCGAAATCATTATAAAGTAGGCTGTAGGAAAAGTGATTAAGGAGAACTGCCTTCGTACAAGAAGAAAAGAGAAAGTTGGAGTTTGAAGCTCAAACCACTTGTCTCTCTTGGCAAAAACAAAAGGAAGCTGCTCATTCTTCATTCTTCTATTTTTACTCATTCTCAGCACCCTATTTCACACTCGGCTTCCGAGGGGAGCAAGACAATTCGAGAGGTAAAAATTCTAACGTGAAAACTTAACATGCAGCTTGAAAATAGCTTCGACCATTTTTTTTAAATTTGAAATTTAATTACAATTTTTATCTGAAGTTCAGTTTTTTTTATTTAAATTTTGTATTATTTACTTCATTGTCACCAAATATCGTAGAATTCAATTGATTTCAAGTGGCCTGCCTCCTGATTCCAGAAGAATCAGTTATAAATATTCTTCCCCCTTTTCCTCTACCTCTTCGTGTCAGTTATTGGAAAAGTTCAATCTCCTAAAAGGTATTTTTTGGCATAGAGTCTCAACGTGATCCATCAAAATTGTAATTGAATTATTTCCACAAAGGACGACGAGGATTCCTAGAAAACCAAAGTTGTCTGAGTTTAAATATATGGACGAAATGGAACTGGCAATCTTGCTAGAAGAATTCTGAATTTCTTATATAAATTCAATAAAAATTGATTTCTCAGTTCAGCGGACTTTATGATTTTCGATTCAGTTGGAGTGTAAGTGTAAATAGAAGTTGCAGTGTTAGATGGCTTGAGGTTTTTGTAAAATGTGCGGCTCTAGTTTTTGGTTGTTTGAAACTTTCTGGCCACGCTGTTGGAAGTAAAGAGAGAGAGAGTCTTTGAGACTGAGAGTCGTAATAAGGGTTTTCTGTATTTCCTCTCGACTGACTCGAGGTTTTAAGCGTAAAAACCTGAGGGAGGAGAGAGGGAATTAAAGATGAGTTGGAAAGTGTTAATTGAGTTAAAAAGTTGTGTGAGGGATCATTAGGAAATCTTCATTTTTTCGGCATTTTCTTCGTTGCACAGTCTATCGTTTTCTTGGGGCTGAGACCCTGATGAACACAGCTTAGCGCTCTAGGGAAAGTATCGTAAACGAACTCGCTCAGACGCCCATATGCTCCTCAGCGCCTCAATGGAAAGGATCATAAAATTCCGCACTTTTACTACCGCCTTCGACGTCTACGGAAAAGCCTTGGGTCTCAGATGCATTGTTCAAACTTTCTTGGGTATGCGTGTAGGAGAGTGTTTATGGTCTCGGTCAAGGTTCTATTCGTCTTACAATTAGATATAACATTTACTCATAGAAGTGCAAACGTAGAAGGCTAAGGCAGTTTTAACTTAAATGCTTAGGTGCGCTTTCTTCATTCAAACCTTAACGGTGCTTTCTCTTTTCCATTTTTCAGGATCAGAATGCTTGAAACAAGACTTTCAGTATTTACATCGGCTACAGAAACCCAAGATTTCCACTACGAAAATAATCCACGATGAATTTTTCACAGCTCATTTTCATCATTTGCACATTTTTTAAAGCTCGAAGCAACGCACTAAAACTTGATCAAGGTCTTCATTGGTTCAACGGGTAGAAAACTGGATTATGGGAAAATGGTACAAGCCCTATGCACGCCAGGATGGAGAAACTCAATGCCAACGAATATTTGATTAACAACGCACAAGGCATCGAATTCAATAGCCAGCTTATATCTGCGTAGCGATATGAAGGTATTACAACAACGCATGATTATCTTATGTGGAACTTGCTTTATTATTATACTAGCAAGCACATTTTACCTGCATGCTCGAGTATTAAACAGAAATTCAAAGTTAAGAATCGTCCCTTGAATTCGTATTTCTTCGTTGGGTAGTTTCATGCGTGGCGTGCATGTGAGTTTAGGTTTTCAGGAGCCTGAGGTTGCGTGAGGGAGTTGATTTGAAGGGAACTGGGATAGGCCTGCTCCACCTGCTCATTACAAATGATCCCAATTTGTCCAAGAAAGCAGGACTGCCGCCCGACTCAGGACTTGCTTATCTCTACTTTCTCCACTCATTCATTCTGCATGTCCTCGTCCTCTGTGGTTTGTCTCCCACTCACATCAACTCCTTCAGTTCGTGCTCTATTCAGCAAGACTTATGACTTATGAGGTTTCTCACTCTTTTTGCGTTCTAGGTAGTGCGTGTCACAGGCACGAGGACTTTACAGGACGCTACAGTGCCGTTACCAGTCCAGCTTTCACGCATATAAATAAAAATAAAAAACAGTGGCATCCAAACTTTAGTCTATTAGTTGAAAATTACCATGCATTCTCCCGTTTTCGTCATTTGTTTCGAAGTTTAAAAAATATCAAGGTCGAAAGAATTTAAATTTAACTGAAAAATAGTTGAAGAAAGTCTGCAAATTTTGTGGAAAGTTTCCCAGATTTTTAGCCTTTCACGCATTGTGGTGAAAGTCATCACGATAGAAATTAAATTGAATCCGGAATCAGGCCAGAGGCAAGGTTGGCTTCTACAGCTATGAAATTGGTTGACTCCTGTAGTCAACTTACCTGGAAATGGCATGCATATTCGTAATATAGAGGCGATTTCCCGTTGTTATTTTCTTCATACCAAGCTTTGCCTTGTGTTAGCTCCAACACGAATTACTATTAATTAACAAGAACGGGCAAGTGTCCGTACTGCTTGTTGTATTTGACGTGGAGACTGCATTGAGTATTGGCGTGGTGCTTGGTTCGGAGCGAAGAGGCGTGATGTTTGGGCGGGTTTGGCGGGGCGGAGGCAGAGATAAATGGTTCTTGTCTCGGGCGACTTTCTGGCTCTCGCCGGGCTGTGACACGAGAGTAATCTGGGCATGGATGGGAGAGCAGAGCTCGCTCTGCCCGTGTGTGAGTGTGTGCTGGGCCCAAGTCTCTCCGGCCAGGAAAACAAAATGGAAAGTACCTTGGGAGAGACTGGGGATGGCACCGAAAATCACGCCGAGGACACCCAAATTTATCTCTCTCCTCCCGCTTCTCTGATGCGAAATAAATTGGGGTGTCTATACAAAACCCAGTCGAGTGTGTGTCTCCGGCTCCTGCCTCAAACCCTCATTTCACTACCAGCCCTCTCCCAACAGTCTTTTATCAAGCCAAAGCCAAGAAACTACCAAAGTACCTCTGATCTCCTGTCGTAGGCCCAATAAGGCTAAGGGCCCTGAAGCAAATCCATGCTACAACTAAGGAATCCAATTCTAAAATTGATTCTCGGGCTGGCCAATTCGACCTCTCGCCCTACCGCCTGGATGTTCGTACCACGGCATTGCATGGATTTGCTTTCTACTGGATCGCGCTATCGCATATAGGAACGCCCAGGTGTAGTTTTAGGATTCTTAATCGAGTTTTTGATAGGAGAAATCATTTGCAGCAAGTATTTTTTTTAAATCGGCAAAAATATGATGCAAGGTTATTGGAATTGGTCACAAGTCCATTATTGGTTCTATAGTCGGATGCGGTCGTCAACTATCAGTGAAATTTCGCTCTGGAGAAAATACGTAAACAAATAAATAAATACTTGGCAACGCACTTAGAAAATAAATAATTTATTTCCTGCAGGCTAAATACTCAAACAAAAATATTAATTTCCGGTGTAGCATAAAAAATGGGAGCTGATTATAGACTGCTATTTTACTTAATATACGTTTGGGCACGTTAGCTACAACATATGAGCTCATATGGGATTCCAGACTACGACATTATAGGTTGAGCACTTTCTTTTCTGTTGCAGGAAAGCCGCTCAAGTGACACCGGAAATGAAGAGAAGCGGACCGAGCCCATTAAGGAATTGGAACCCAGAGACTCATTACAGGAGACAATTGTGAAACGGAACGTCGTACATTTACTTTCTCCAAGTGAAAGCGTCTTGAGTCGGAGTTTCCAGGGAAAGAAAGTCCTTTTGAAAAAAAGCCATGTGCTGTTTCTGGAACGAAGGGAGAAAGAAATGGAGGGCGGATTGGATGGACGCTCTGGAAGCCATTCGAGCTAGCCTCTAATGTAAGAATCAATAGGTTGGCCGGAGAGGGGGAGAGAGCATTGGGTCTACCTTGGTCCTCAGCAGCCAGCAGTCGTCGTCGCTGAAGGGAAGGCAAGGCAGAAAAAAAGGGGCTAGAAAAGTAGAATTCCACCGAGAATCTAATTTTATTTTACTTCAGATCCCATTACCCGTATTAGAGGAACCAGGAGCCAGGCAGGCAGAGAGAGAGAGAGAGAGCGAGACACAGAATGGATGAGATCCACTTTTTTTCCGGGGTTTCCAGTTTCTCTTTTCCATTAGATCATATGGGGAAACTAACATGCCCCGCCTGTCATCGTACGGCTCAATGGATGGATGGATCCTGGCTATACTACTTCTACTTCGT
>VNWX01002043.1:0-13185 GCA_009869905.1 Ceratophysella communis | reverse complement strand
CGGCGGCTCCTTCTGAGTTTTTTCAGCTTACAGTAAAGAGATATCGGTATGACACCTCTGACACAAAGTCTGATTAAAGCTGCTCCTGTAACACCGAAAGTAAAAAATGCCAAAATTTCAATTAAACGCAACAAAATGACAAAAATCGTACTCTTGACATGGTAATTATAGGCTTAGATTAATATTTACCAATTTAGGCTAATTTGATGAGACTGAAACTTACCAGATAACGCTGACTTCATGTTTAGATGAATTGAAGTGTGCGAGGTCAGAGGTCAAAGTACAGGCCAGCCACAGAGGGACCACAAACCCTTGCTGACACCAGCTGGAGTTTTTCGAACTCAAATGAGTACGCGCCCAACGTTTGTGTACGTATGCATTTATGTACTTGAGGAAGAGCGCAAACTGATTGACATATAACGCATAACATATAACATAATAGGCTCCAGCGACGTAAAAATTATATGTTTATAAGTTATATGTTATATGTAGGGCTATATGTTTGTCCAACGCAAACTGTCTATCTAGTCAATCAAGAAACATAACTAATAAAACGGTCTATTGTTATGTTTTCGGTAAACATACAAAAACTAGTCCCTTCCAGACCCAACGAATACGTACGCTCTCAAGAACAATGACGCGTGACGCGTCCAAAACACCGGGCTCATTTATCATCCGTCATCTCATCAGTCATCATCATCACGATTACGCTCCGCAAGATTTTATAGAAGTGGCATTTTCACAATTAATAAACTCTAAAAATGGTTTGCACATACGGAGGGATTTCTTCCACTATTTTTTCCCCATTAAATAAGTACTATTTGTATAAGGTGAGCTTTTAAACGTTAAATAAGGAAATTTTGTTAACATTGTTTGCACAATGTGTTTGCGTATATGTATTTTGCACCCCAACGTGTTAAATGTTATTGAATTGAAGCCGGGGTACTTGAGTTTGGAATAATGCTGCGAGTTAAAGTTAATTTGCACTCATCAAAACATAAGCGTTTCGTGTTACAATTAAATGAAAATTTATCATCTTTAACAGATTAATAAGCAATAATGGAATCTAGTCAGTATGTTTTAATCATCTTTTGTTTTTCTATCTGATTGATAAGCCTTTGTCTATTTTATGGCTTCAAGCACGTAAAATCATCGCATCGGATAAAATACAATTTCTTGGTTAATGTTCTACTTAATGTATTGTTTGTACTTTGTACTCATCATTATCATTTATCATTACCATACATTATGATGAGAAATAAAGAGTTCAAAGATCTCACGGATCCATGGCCATGGCCAATAATACATATAATAAACTCTGGCTCAGGTTTACTTCTGTTTTACATGACGTTTGATTGTGACTTGTGAAGTAATATGTAAACAATAATTGACCACTCTTTATTTTATACATGATACATGATGTCATCAACAACCATGACCATGACGGATTACGTATTTTAGCAGCATACCTACTACCGCTGCTCTACCGCGCGTCATTTGCAAAGATGCATTAATCGTTAAAAAAAAAATTAAAACCTTGTCGCAAGTCTCAGGTAGGTAGGTGTAATGTCACGCTACCCAACAGAGCTAGCGCTACGTGTATGTGAGTTTTCACGAATGATCATCTCATCACACATCACATCATCACACAACATAAGAAGTGAGTCAATGCACTCGAGGAGCCTATTGTTGTACTTGTGCTACGACGGATAAGTTTTGTGTCAGTCTGGTTCCCTCTCTCACCTGTTCACTTTAAGCTGGTTTGCCATTGGGTCAGGAGCATCGCACCATGCCTCTGCAGCCAATGACAAGCCTCCTGCTCAGCACCAGACTCAGCCGCCCTGGGCTTTCCTCTACTACGAGCACGAGTCTATAAAGAGCCTCAGCCGACTTTATTGATTTTTCCCAATGAGACCGGGCCAAAAATGTCGTAGGCGAACGGCTCGTAATCGAAATCGATGACCACGGAGCATCCCTAATTAGCATGTCCGGTTAATTATCCCCATAGGTAATCCTGAGCTCTACCTTAGTGATATGAAGTGACCGGCGAGGTGGTTCCGAGATCCGAAATCCCCAGCCAAAGCCTCCTATTCCTACTACGTGGCGTGACGCGAGAGGTAATAAGGCCGCAGCACATCTGGGTCGTCCTCGACATTATAATGCGGCAACTAACCACGGCCAACACAGAATATACACATAGGATATATGCATAGCCGGCCTACTACACTCTTCTGTTGACGTGTAGTATTCTGGCAAAGCAAAGGCAAGAAGGCGAGGAGGCAGTCTTGTGTTTACGACGGACTCGCACTCGCAGTTGGCTCTGAGAGTGCATTCCATTCATAGTGCAGGAACTGAGGAAGCGGGAGCACGTTGCCAAAAGACCATTTCAGCAGATCTTCTGTCGTCGTGTGTCCGCTGTCTAAAGTCCAAGAGTCCAGAGTGCCAGGAACTACGAAGACGACTGTGCCAGAGGTCTTGAAGACTTTGAAACACTACTAAAAAGTGGGAGTGAGTGCAAGGAGAGGAAGGAAAGTGATCGGGATCTTAACCTCAACCTCTACTGGGCGTAAGTAGTTACGTAAATATATTACATAGTATCGGCATCTCGGCTCGCTGATAAAGTCAAATAGCGGTTGGCAATAATGGCACTCTGCATAGTACATGTGCTTCATAATTTAATTTTGCATATACGCTATGCCTAAATTTCACGTACCACGATGATGAAGGGTGAATGAGTTGAAGTACGAACGGCGGCTGACTGGATAACTTCAAAACCCTCGTGTGAAAACTCTGTTGCTCTCAGTCGTCAATGAACTGTAGACATGTTCACAAGACGTTGTAAAACTGCAAAATAGAAGCTGCCAACTATTGAACAAATCTGACAAAAGTTATAATTTAACATTGAACATTAAATACACAGGTGAAGGAACTCTTAAGTCCTCATACCTCAACTAACTCCGACATCCAAGTAATTGATCCTCTTCAGGCGATATCAACGGATTTTGGTTTGGCCAGTGAATTACAAGAGGGATTTAATTCGTGCTAAAGCCTGATAATCAATCTCAGATAACAAGAGGGTTAGAGTACTTTACCTGCATTTATTCTAAAGAAGGTGAGTGTCAATGATTTGATAAATTTTCTGTGTTATTGTTGTTATTCTGTCATTGTAAATTTTTGAAACATGTATTACTTCGACTTTTCATCAAATCCCATGCGTCATACCATACGTAGTATGAATTTCTAAAACTGTACATGCACATCCATATTTTTGAATTTTAATGTAAACATCCTCGTGCCTGAAACAAAGCTGCAATTAACCACATATATCCTGTATTAATTACTTGACATGCTTGTCGGAAGTTTAATTTTGTCGGTCTGAAAGTCACACTCGCAAGTAGGAGGTGTAATTGTGCAAACATAAATAATAAAACAGAGATTACTTTAGCGGAACTGGTAACTAGATAGACATATCTCTTGAAGCCGGATGTGAGATATGATACCACCTGTCTTACTATCAATATCAATTACTACTAGGATGCGCTTTAATCAATCACTCCAATTTCCATTAGTGATAGTGATGGGCTAGTTTTATCTTAAGTTTCGGGAAGTATTACAGTATAGTAACACCATACCATATGCAAGCGTTAAAATACTAACAATCAACAATTCTAATCCAGGTTTATAGCGATATATTCGTTTCGCAGTTTACTTATCTTCAGTTTTAGTAAGATTTCACATTTCGCGTATCATGTACCCAGGTGAGACAAGTTCAAGTGGGAAAAAATATTAAGTTCTTGTCCATCCTTGTTTTTACCGGGCCTGGTATTGGTTTAACTTTATTTATTTATTGTATGTACTTCAGTTCTAACTTCTAACACTTCTCATACAGAAATGAGTCATTATATTATTGGTAAGCTAAGCGATTCCACGGTAATCTCCAGATAATTCTCCATTCATTCAGCTGCTGATTACGACTTACGACGGAAGATTTTATTGAAAATTCGACATCGCAATAGTTAAATAAAGCAGCATTATATTTACACGTTTGAACTGTAATTGCAAAGAAGGAAAGTTCAGTCCCAGTAATTTTAAATAAGATTTTTTTTTAGACTAATTAGCAATTTACTTTTCCTGTATCCATATAGAATAACGATTAATCGACGCTGGGGGCATGGATGAAGTGTTCAATTAAAATTAAGTGATCACTTAACCCGTTGAGGTACATGTGTAGCTTTTTAATTATTTGCCTTTCTGATTTAGTTTGTAGCATTTTTAGTTTAGTTAGCTTAGGCGAGCTTTGTGTGCATATCTCGCGGGCGACGGGGTGCGGAGTGCGGATGCGGGTGCTTGCACTTTAAAGTTCAATATGCTGGTCTTGCAATATGCTTGGTCCTAACGTTCCCATTTAATTTTTTACAGAATTATAGATTATAGAGTTTCATTTATAGAAATCTAAACATAACTTAACTTTCAAGACAGTACATCAAACATTTTAAAGAATGGCTTATTCTTTTTTCCCAAATAAATGGCTTTTAATTTCAGATTTAATTTTGTAACCACAAAATCCCGTTACCTATTTCGTTTTTAATTCGAAATTAAAGCGATGACTCGTTTTAAGCTTCCAGTAGCAGTAGCATACTTTCTATTCTGGTGTTTTATGTTTCAATAGTGATAGATTATTACTAACCTAGCTTAATTAAATATAATACGAGTTAAAAATTCAAAAACAAAATTGATTTCCTGGTCCACGTCATGATATGGCACGATGGTGACAGGACATGACGTGACACGTAGGCTCAGGCTGAGGGTCAGGCAGTACAATGACCTGAAAACCCCCACCATAAAAGAATGGTTTATAGATCAGCAGTTATAAAATGCGGGCATTAAACTAACTGTGACCCTGGCTTACTTATGCACTCTCTAAATTTAATTGCATCTAAATTGGATTGCACAACATTTCGTGCCAACCCGAGTTTAGCCTGGAAGGTTTCGTACTCGTAACCGATCTGAGGTTCGAATTTCGAATACCTACGACTACGAGGCACGAGTTATCTTAAAAGTTTCACAAATCATTTTAGTTCAGTTTTCAGTTAGGTGTTTACATCAATAACTCGAGTCAGCCCATATTCAAGGTCAGATTCTTGTGCTGATTCTTACTTAGGTAGCATCAAAACAAAAATGAGTCACAGTCATGATCATAAATACGTGCCATTCATTTTTAGTTGCAATGTTTATCAATACCAAAACCAAATGGCTTGCTGCGGTATGACGCAAGATACAAACGTATGGGGTGACTTCTCTCTCCGTTTCGTCCAATTACATCACAGCATAGTTCTACGTGTCTTTAGCCATTAGATTTGCTTGGTGCCTTCATGATTCATGCCATTATCATGATCAGATGAGAACCCATTAAAACTCACAAGTCCACGTAGAATGTACCCGTCAGACATAAGCGTTGGAGGCAGCATTTATAATGTTATTGTTTATATTTTGCTAAATAAATTGAATCCGCTCTACATTTGACTTGCCGATGACGCAGGATGTAAGATTTAATGCAGATCTTCGAGTTTGGCAGACAGCAGACACCATTATTCTCCTCATCATATCATGCTGTATTTACCTTATGTATTACCGTACCGCGATTTCTGATGGGCAATATAACACGACCCGACTCAACCTACAGCAGTAGACGGGAAGGCGGCAGTGTCGTATTGTCTATTTCCTTATCATTTATCATTGATTTCTGTGTGCTGCGGTGTTTCTTGTATACGAACAACGCTTCGTATCTTTATATGAAACGAAGAAATAAACATCACTAGACCAGACCGGTATTTTACGTCGTAGTATTATTTTATTGGACGGCATTGTAGGCGTGTTCCGAAAATGCTGTGGCGTGATAGTTAATAGTAAAATATTACTTGGAGTAGACTAGATACTGTATGAAGTATTGATTCTCGCATTAGCTAGACTGGACACTGGAAGGTAGCTAGGAGCTAGGGTATTACAAAGCCCCCGAAAACACCCGGTTGAACCATGCGGAAGTCTTCCGATTCCCCGCCCTCTGCGTCTCGGGTTTTCTGTTTGTTTCCCCTGTGAATATTAGATTCAGGATGTGGGTAGGGGCTGGGCCTGCGGAGGTTAGGAAAGGTTAGTTTACTGCGACGTTCAGGTTTAAAAATAGTCGCGAAAACCCATGACTATGACTAAGGTTTACTCTATATTTCCATGTAGGTAGATGTAACATAGAACAAAATATACCTATCAGGTATGATACCTGATCCTGACTGATACTTAACACGGTTCACATTGACACTTGTGAGGCAGGTAAAATAGTGTCCAAAAATTCGAAAAGTATTAATTTTACCAAGTCACGCCCAATTAATTACTATTGAAATATCTGCGGTATTTTTCCCGTCTCAGATCAGTTAGTTGTTCCAGATAGATACAAAAATTAAAAGGGATGGATCGTGCAAGTCTAATAAAAATGATTACTTAGGTTCGATCGAGAAGACATGCTTCTAATATTGTTATATTACCACTTTACACCAGATAAACGAGGCAGATTAGGTGGGTAGCTAATTTATATGTGAAGAAATCAGAATTTTTCTAAACAGACACACGTATGAGTCTGTATTTGTCCTTATGACTGTGACCTGGAAATAATATTTTGATTCCGAGTTGAATCTGAACTTCGGTGTTGTTGGTAAGATGAACTATTTATATGAGGAATTAGTGACGTTAGAGGCAGCTTTGGCTCCTAATTCTCCACTTGGCATTTTGACATTTGGCACACCATAAATAAATTTTGAATACACTGGCAGGAGAACGGGAAGTGCTGATGCACTCTGTGCGGTTCAACAGACAAGACAAAGCAGAAAATTGTGGACTTTGTACTTAGGTACTCTAGATTCTTGCTCTGGTCTATAATTCCGGATCTTGTCAAGCTCCCAGTGATGTCAAGGGCAAGCTAGAGCTCGAGTCAGAGGCAAATTTTAGCCTTTTCCCTTTCTACTGGTAAACGTATACAGAAATACAGATATGCGAGGAGCTGTTGTATTTTTTTTTATCGTTCTGTCTGGTTTAATTGTTGACGTCTAGCGTGTAGTACCTTACCTGTTATACAATTATGCTTACGTCATACGTAGTTCTTTTTGTACTGCGTTTTGTTACCTATGTACACATATTTACTTTTCATGATACTTAAATAGTTCAACATTTCCTAGTCAAAGATTTTTGTCCTAAACTCCAAGATATGATTGGAGAATGCGAAGGTAGGGGTATGTAGATGAAAATACTTCAGTTAAAAGAAAAATGCCTATGTACATATCAAGAAGTAGCGAAGCCAGAACGCCAGAAGTCCGAAACACGGTTATACCATGTCCGAAAAAACCATGTGCATCGTCAATCCCAGAGAGAGGCGAATGGCAGATAAAGGGGAAGGATGTAATGCAGGATCCTTGTTTCAAATCATCAGAAACGCAGGGTTCAGTGTTCGATGCTGATTAGGACTTTGAGCAAGAGCTTTGGGAATGATTCTTATTATCCTTAAACTTGAAAAAATACGGACACTTTGAACGTTATGGCTCAGGCTCATTCAATGGTTTTCAAGTTCAAGTTCAAGGCTGGAGAAAAATTTATCAGGATTCAGTTCAGGTTGCACTTGTCGAAGAAAGATAACCCATCTTAACCTAAAACTCGATATTGAATATCCTTCTCATTGCTTCATGTCATTCACTTGACACGTTCTGGCCGGGTCAGATCCACACCGTATTGATAACTTCTGTCCTATTAGGACTATGAGGCTCTCATGGTTCCGAGCTTCCAGCTTCCTGTTTCTTAACATGTGAGCTCTGGTCTCTCGGATATCTCGAATTAAACGGATAAAAAATTATGCAATTAATAATATAATAATGATTACACATGTACTAATAGACATGAATTTTTGCACTTTAACCGGCGTGTTCCTGAAAATAGTTAAAACCTTCTGTTTCTGAACTTCTGCTACTGTTAAATACTGTTCGCTGAATCTCTATTTCTATGATAATAATTACAGTCAATCAATGCATACAAAAACAGCACATAAACTTGACTGCGTATTAGAAATTCGAGTTATTCTGTGATGAGCAGCATAAACGTCGTGTCGATAGCTGCTGGTCTTCTTAGAGTACTTTTTACTTTTGTAGTTCTGTTATTATTTTTTGCAAATGCTTACCTATAATTTGGAATTGATAATAAAACTAGCTTATGGGGATTCCTATTTTGAATGGTTAAGCTGTGCATAGACGGGTAAAACTGACCGTAGTACCAGAATCATCATGTTAGGGTTTGGGATTCGAGATTCAAATTCAGTGGACATCTTGCATTGTTATGTATATAGCGATGATGTGGGCTACACCTGTATGGAATTCCTGAAGGATTTGAGAGAAAAAAACTCGTCTTGGTTCAAGTTTCTTGTTGAGCAACTGGTAGACTTGTGGCTGGTTGTGATAGTTCATTCAGTGCTTGTCTTGAGCTCAGAGAACCTGACACGAACACGAAGGGACGAGAGTATTTCTTACTTTAGTAAATAGCCAAGAGTGAGAATTTTGTAAGGGTCATTGAATTGTCTTCAACACAGACGCTTACTATTTTGCATTTGGATTTCAAAGCATTCTTCACAATTATACATATGGCTAGTGAATAAAGCGAACACTTAAAATTCTAAAAGTACAAGGCATTCTGGTTTCAAGCATCGGATTGATTCATAAGAATACTGTTTTGTGTTTCAAGTGCTCCCGTGTTTTGTGTTCATCAAAAAGTAATTCGTGAACATTTTTTGTACGCAGGTTTCCAGAAAAAAATATTTCACTAAATAAATAACAATGCCTTCAATTTCACAAATCAATGATGGAGTGGTCATGACCGGCTTCCAGCAAGCTCCATTAGCTCCATTGAAGAAACAGAATGAGAGTGAGCTTTTTCAAAACGGAATCAGAAGTCACAAGCGAACCATTGATATCGGTGACAGCCTGCACAAAGCCGACGATGTACCCCATTAGCTCCATTGAAGAAACAGAATGAGAGTGAGCTTTTTCAAAACGGAATCAGAAGTCACAAGCGAACCATTGATATCGGTGACAGCCTGCACAAAGCCGACGATGAAAATCACTTGACGCCCAATGGCAATTTCACCAACGGGAATGGAGCTCATCACAATGGTGTCAATGGAAACGGTGTTACCCATGACGATATTGACTCAGTAAATGGAAATGGAGTTTTTCATCCGCGTACCAATGGAAATGGCATGGTGGTAGAGAAAATTGAAGAGGTAAGACAACAATTATTGTAATATCAAGGTTTCGTAGACCGTAGACCTAGGCAAAAGTTGTAAAGAAGCCAGTCTACCACATAGAATATAACATTTAGTGGAGCCCCACTCACTCTCGACTCACATTTTGGGGAAATTATATGAAGGTTTGGAAAGGTTTACCCTAATTACACCGTTACTACGGGAAACTATGCCAAGGTGTAGGAATAGCAAAGCATCAACAAACTGTGTTATTGTGATGAACTTCTCGGACATGCACTTGGTTGTTCATCCCAGAGTGCTCTCTGTATTTCTGTGCTGTGCTTGAAATGTAGCTACTTGCACTAGTTAAACTGGCCTAGTCTTAATTCCTTCATGCTCTTTCTAAATTTACTACCAGACAACAATTTTCATTCATAAATTCCCTATATTGCACTAGTCACAGCGTGGTCGACTTCTTTCACAATCATTTTAAGTCAGAATGAATGTGAACGTGTTGAAGGATAAGGGGGGAGTTGTTGGGGGTGAAATGGGTTCAACGAGCTACCGAATCAAACCCAACAGAGCAGCACCCAATTCGGGGACTCCGAGTCGACGCCGAGTTCCGAAATGGGTTCGATCCGTTTTTGCCCGGCCAAAAACTCCTTCAAAGGCTTTCCTCGCCAGTTCTACGGATCTTCCCTTGGCAATCAACGTTGAAACGGCTCCCGTTCTTACTCATCCCGTGCTCGATCCTTCTCTTCATTTGATACCCAATTCAGTCCCTGCCTATACCTTTTCTGCTCAAGCTGGTCAACCCAGTGAAAAACACGTATGTCCCAATGAGTTATTAGTTCATTCCTAGTCCTACCTGTGCCTCTATTTTCCATCTTGTTCCTTTCCTCTTGCGACATATTTAGAATTACCATATTTTTCCTTTCGTTTTCTACCCCTTCGCGTGAGGTTAATGGTGAGATTGATTCAATTTGTAGTATGATCTTAACCAAATTATTTCTCAATTAAAAATTACCACCAAAACATGTTAGGAAAGTCTCAATTCTCAATGTCATTAAAGGAAATTTCAAGTTCTAGGCTTGGTGGCTTGGCCTTGGGAAGGGTATTAGCACTAATTCACTTTGTTTTCATTTGTTCTTTTCAGAAAGAAGACACCCTTTTTGTCAAGGCTCAGACTACCATTCAGACGACTCGTATTTCTAAAACCGAACCCGTTTCTATTGCGAAACAACAAGTTGACGACGAGAGTCTTGCCTGGACTCAGGACGGAAAAACCTACAACAATGGTAAATAATTCAACTCATCATCTCCTGATCTAATTATGTGAACTATAGTAGGTAATGATATTGCATGTTTCGTCAATTATCAATGATGATGATCGTCACCCGCGACGCTATTCCCTATGGGATTTGTTGCCGTGCGTCATTCCAAGTAGCTTATTCCCGTTTGGTTTCCTCCAGTCATCTTTTTTTATTTGCCAGATTCTATTCATAATCCTATTTGTTTAGAAGGAGGACAAGTAAGGAAATGTATTTTTAAAAGGTGGGCAGGTTTATCCAGTCAAATCCCTGTAAAGTGCCCTTCAATAAATTAACCTGGGAAAATCCAGGGAAGTGAATGCTTTGAAAAATCATTGCGAATGAAATTGCGGTGAGTAAACTTGCGCTTGAAAAATGAAAATACGTTTTAAATGACGTCAAGTCTTAATAAACAATGAAATACGCTTAAAAATTAAGCTAAGCCGAGTGGCAAACGAGCAGATTTTATTATTAAATTTTTTAAAACATGAATTGTTTAAATCTTTTAGTGCTATTTCCCGGTTTGTCCATTGAATTTGCTATCTCATTTTTAGTCAGTAATAAATGACCACGCCAAGGCAGACAGGACCCTAGTCATCATATCAGAGAGATTTTATTTTTAGTAAATCTAGATCTATCATGCTTTTTCCAGTTCGGATTTCGGGTCGGAGCAGAACCATTTCCCAAAGAACGATAAACGAGAACGTAGGACCAAGGAAATGTGAAGTGTCAGGCTGTGCTCCCGAACAATTAAAAAAAAAAGTATCAATGTAGAAGTGGTGTGTCCACTTGAAAGTAGTGTCAGCTGACCCTGTATTACCTACTGATCGAGTTTTCGGTTATCTCAAAATTTAATGAATGAGTAACCCTACGTTTTTTTTACAACGGTTTATTTACTCTTCCACTAAAAATACCCTACGTTTATACTCGGTCATTTAACGTAACGATCACGTCACTATAACGTACTTTTGGAAATTTTCGTATTTATACTCCGAGAGCATCACCTTCACGTCACTCTACCGTGCTGCGCGCTTCACGCATCACTTTCACGTAACGTTCGGAGTAATTTATACTCCGTGTAACGTCACTTTCCTATCACTCTCTCGTCACGACGTGACGTTTTTTGAAAGTTGGATTGAGCTCAACTTTTGCTTGAGTGAAGGTGAAGTGAAGCTCCCGGATTGGTCAGCCAAATTTGTACACCGCTTTTAAAACAGAACCAAAGTTCCATTCAAGGGCTGAACTGAACTCGGAATCTCAAATTCAATTATTTTACATCGGATTGTGATTCCTGTTCGTCGACAATGGCTCTCCGAGTCACTGTCACAGTCCCTGGTCGGCTGCACCTGGATTAGGCTACTGAACTCGGAATCTCAAATTTAAGTATTTTACATCGGATTGTGATTCCTGTTCGTCGACAATGGCTCTCCGAGTCACTGTCACAGTCCCTGGTCGGCTGCACCTGGATTAGGCCAAAGGCCTACAGATGACAGAAGAAAGCCAGGACGAAGGACAAAGGACATCTTGTCCATTTAGAAACAATGTATGATGGTCTGTTTAAGCTTCCTCCTCTTTCAAATTTGGTGAATCAAAACTGCCATATAACTACAGTACTCAATTTGAATTGAACGCTTTTTCCTAATTTATTTTTATCAAACCATTTATTAAGGCTTCCACTTGTATACAAAATATTCGATAACAGTATTAACAAGTGAATTTATCATTTAACATGGATTGTGATTCCTGTTCGTCGACAATGGCTCTCCGAGTCACTGTCACAGTCCCTGGTCGGCTGCACCTGGATTAGGCCAAACGCCTACGGATGACAGAAGAAAGCCAGGACGAAGGACCTCTTGTCCATTTAGAAAAAATGGCGGATGTAGGATGATCTTTGTTTACGCTTCCTCCTCTTTCAAATTTGGTATTTGGTGAATCAAAATTGTCATTTACAGTACTCAATTTGAATTGAAAGCTTTTTCCTAATTAGTTCTGGATTTTAAATTTCAATCAGCTTTAAAAATTTTAAAGCTGAATTGACTTTAGTTTTTTCATTGAGCTAATTACTATAATATTTTTCAATGTCCCTTGTTTATGCTGTTGCTGTTTCACGTAACGTCGATACGTTTATTAAAGTCGGTGGAGGAAACGCAAGTGAAAGGACGACGAAATGATCGTTACGTGATAGTTTTTTCACCCATCCGAGTATAAATGCAACTCGAAATCCGGCGTGAACATTACAGCATGATTACGTGAACGTTACAGCATCGTTACGTTAAATACTTTTAGTATAAGCCCAGGGTAACGTAGCGTACTGAGCACCCACAAAAAATTTCAAGTCTCTACTTTGCCATTTACTGAAATTAAAATCCCCTTGACGACCCCGCGAAATACCTTGTTGGGAAAAAATTTGTTTGGAGCCAGACCCAGGCAGGCAGGCAGGCAGGCAGGCGGGCACATCTGGCAATTATATATATTAATGCAACTTAACCACTTGCGGACCGACTACATCTTTGCGATGTAGTTCACAAACGCGCCCCAGAGCCCAAGTACATCACTGCGATGGAGTCGGTCAACGAACCCCAGAGACCAAATACATCAATGCGATGG
>VNWX01002042.1:0-13191 GCA_009869905.1 Ceratophysella communis | reverse complement strand
AAACAATCATAATCAGCCACTTAGACGATGTAGCCACTTAACATGGTCAAACCTTCTGGTCCCAAATTGCGGCGAGGCAAGTTTGTTTACCTAGTAATATTAATATGGTATATAATGCGATTTAGCATACGCTACAAAAACCGCATGTCAAAACAATCAGCAAGCTCAAGTAAGAAAACTCAGCGGATCTACATTTAGGCTCAGCTGGCACCAGCACCCATCTTGGCCACAAAATTCATACTATATAGATATTTTGCAAGATTTTGAAACTAAATTGAGAAAAAGCGTTATTCTGGCATGAATTCAACTAAAAAAAATATTGATTTTTTCCGCCTTCGGCGCAAAATCTAATTTTTCTATTCGTTCTGTTTTCAAGTTCAAACCAGAGCATTTTAAGTACAAGGTTTATTTGCCGTGTAGCGCCTAAAACCCACAGTTTAGTAAAGGGGGAAATAATTTAAAGAGCACTGAAAACAGTAAGCGTATTTCGGATGACTCTAGTTCATTTTAACATATCTAAAAATGTTAGTGTGAGTGTGCATTGCATTTAAGGGGATTTCTTTGCAAACGTGTCGGCCTGAAACGTGTACAGAAAAAGCTCATGAAAATAAACAAACAACACCATGTCTCTATTACAAGAACTATAAACCCATCTTCAGAATGCGCAAATCGCAAATTAAGTATTCATTGTTTATGGGGGCACTAGACTCAAGGCTCAATACCCGAACAAAACTACCTTATATGAAGTTATATGGATCTTCTAAACTTATTGTACTGAACTGACCCGTATACTCGTTCTTTCATTCATTCATTCATTCACTCATTCCGGACAGGTAGCAAACTCTTATTGAGGTGAGATTTAGCGCCTAGCACTATTACCCGTGGTTACCTTACAGCGAAAGTTAGGAAACCTTTATTTACTTTTCAAATTTAAGCAAACAATAAATATTTGATTTGTGGGCTGGGCACCGGGCGCATTAGAAGTTTGTGAATTTAGCTAATAAAAATAAAGCTAACAATTTAGCCGTTTTCATTAAAATTACCCGAAAAGTTTGGAAAGGAGATCGCACTGGAAGCATGGGCATGGGCATGTATTTAGATATTGCCTGCAGAAAAGTGGTCAACAATTTGCCGCAAAATGAAATAAAAGAATAAAGTTTGAAAAATCAAACATTTGGTTTAATGAGCGCGGAAATTTGTGGAAATCGGGCACATGCATTGGACACATGGATTGGATGACACCTCTTTTCTTCCAGTGAGTATTTTTTTTTCGGGAAATCGGTAGAAAAATGGACCTTTCTTTGGGGCGTTTTCCGACAAATTTGATTTCGGCGAATTCACTGACTTCCGTTTAGTCAGGCAAAGTTCACCATGAGCGATTTTTAGACGTGGAATTCGCTATTCCCTACAGTTTAAGCGCAGGTATGTAGCCTGATAAATCAATAAAAAATATCTTACCTAAGCATGAGTATACAAGCCAATAACCACAATGCTTTTTTACCAAAGTTTGAGTGAGAAAACTAGCCTTGTGCTACGATGTAGCTCACTTAATTCTGAGGTTTATTTAATAAGCTTTCAAAGGAAAATTCAGGTAATTGGCTCAAATAGTCCTCGCCATAACCCTAAAACCCAAACCTAATTACCAAAAATGTACCCTGTTAATTAGAATTTTAATATTGACTTCGCTCACTGTATAGGAAAATAATGAACCTATTTCCGAATGAATCGTGGTATTATGAAGTCTCCGGTAAGAGGGTATACATTTTCGGAAGGCACGTAATTCCTAATGAAAAATTTATTGATGAGCTGAGTCTAAGTGTGCTCTGATCAGAAATAAACAGAGCAATTAAGCATTTGCAATCCCAATTCTTATAGTGAGTATACCGAATTTTTAGACCGAAAACGTCGGGCTCATGCGATTGAACTTGCTGTCCGTACGTCACACTTTTGCGCCTCAGCGCAATCCTCTTTTTGATTGCAGTGAGCGAATAAGCTTTTGCTTTACGGTTAGGTTGCAGCTATAATATAACCTTGCAAGTGCACAACAATATAACCAATTTAGAGAGAAGGGTAAATGAAGCATTATTGTAACGCTATTTTGCGTCGATTGAATAACTTTTGTTGTTGCATCCTTGTGTTTCTTAATTAGAAGGAAATAAAATAATTGTAATACTTATCATAACTATAATTATATAGATTTAAACACAAATTCATAATTTTCAATAATACATATTCCTTAACGCGCGATGCTTTTCTCAGCACATTTAATAACCCATTTTAACACGCCTAAATGCGCAATTTTGTTCCCAATGCTATCTTACCCAATGTACGTAACCAGATATGCAGGTTAATATGTTATAACTTTTACTCAAATAATTGTAATACCTTAAGTGTATATATTTATACAGAAATTCATTATTTTCAATAATCCATAATGCTAACTGTGCGATGCCCCACTCATAAAATTTAATAACCCCATATATTCCCGTAATAATGCGCAATGTTTTTACTAATGCTAATCTTACCCAGTGTACTTAAGCAGATCTAAAATGTTATAAACTTTCGAAAGAATTGTAACACTTCAAGTAAATATTTATGTACTATTTTATTAATTTTTAATAATCCATATATTCCTAACTTCGCGATGTTTCACTCAGAACGTTAAATAACCCGTATAAACCCGCCAAAATCCGCTATATAGTTACCAGCGTTGTCGGTCTATGCTACACCTGTTAAAACGGTTTATTTAGTCCGATCAGGTTGATGGACAGGAGAAATTTTAAGTTAGTTGAGAAATAATGCAATTAACGTTCGTTGTATCCAATCTAAGCACTTAATCTTTATGTGCTTTGATGAACAAATATACTGAAGCTAGCTCCGCTTAGAATATAAATAGTATCAAGGTAAATAGAATGTAATCAAATAACCCTTTTTGCGTTTTCGCAAGGGTTTATTCAGAAAACGGCATAAATAAGCTTAGGTTAAGGATGTTTGTATACAGACAGAGCTTACTTAGAAAATATTTAAAGGGGTAACGCATATCTTTCAGCGACCAGTATATCAGTATAAATTGTATTCAATACACCTTTTATTTTAAGAAAACTTTAAGGAATTCAGTTACACAATGATTAGTAGATCAGCCCTGAAGTTTGTCAATTTATCCTTCTCGTTTTTCTGTAACGTGGTCCAACTTTGCCCTTACACCTGGGATCCTGTTAAACATCAACTATCTCGTCCACCAAGACGCCGTCTATGGGTTTACAATTTTCATAAATTCCATCAGCGTTGTTTATTCATTTTTGTCTGGGTTCGTTTCTTCTTACTTTTTACCTGGAAGGGAGTACAATTTAGAACCTACGAAGTAGGAATTTGGTTGGCGGCTTTCAGCTTGTCTCAGGTCTGCTTCTATCAATATGACCAGAAACGAGAAGAAATCATGTGGTATGGAAACGCCCTGTTCGACTATATAAATAAGCACGCAGGTAAATTAAACGGACATGAGGGATTTTTACATATTAAGAACGAAAAATCATTTTTGCATTCAATTAAATCGGAAAGATAAACCAAAATATTGAAATTCAGGCTAATTGATAACTTGGTTTTATGTTCTGGTGACAGGTTGTTTTTTTTTTACATTTTTTGTAGCTGAAACCCAAAAATCCGGAACTGATTGGATTTCACTTGGTGTACAAATGAGCGTCATCGTTTTATTCTTTAATCCATCTGGTAAAATCAGACAGGGTTTTACAATTAGACATTATTTAAACTATTCATAATTTCGGTGAAAATAAGTAGATTTATGTTTCTGTGAGTTTTTTATTATCAGCTCACGCCTTCCAAATGATTGATAGTCCGTGTTTGCCAAGCTATACCAGCTCACTATTTCTATCTTGTGACACATCAGAGTCAAATATTGATCACTCCATTAAGAAAGTCCCATTTTTGCTTCTGGAAACTTACATCCCAATGACCGTACTCTCAAACTGGTCGTTCAACTGGACTATGATTTTTCTTGGATTTGCTTGGATGAAGGTGGAGCTGAAGAAAATTAGGTAGGTACAGCAGTAATGTTTTCTAACTTGCTAATGTATTCATATTTAAACCAAGGTGACACTTTTTAGGCTTGACTCTACAACCGTTGGCGTTAAATGTCCAAACTGTCCATTGGAAAGATACCGAATGGTTCAATTTATTAGCGGAGTTCTGAACGACACATTCAAGCTCTATCTAGAATGGTTTCCTGTGCTTCTGTTAGCCATTGTGGCTCTTAGTATTTTCGCATGTATCAAATTTACCAATTTACCCATAACAACGTACATCATGGATCCTCCTGTGGCTCCCGTTGTCTCTATGAATCCATATCTGCTCTCGCGTTAGCAGGCTACTTGAATCAAGAAAGCGTTTCGACACTCTTGGAATGGAAACAGACAAATCGGGTCCCCGACATAGTTGGGCACTTGCCTTACCACCCTGACACCACCCCACCCCTTGACACACAAAAATTCACCCCACTACCCCACATTACCCCGAAATACACTGAAAAGTCTTCACACCACACCACACCACCCCTAGCGTCCATGCACCATAATAAGGCTAGATGTGGTTCAGCACCCCATACTCACACCACCCCTAAATCAATGAAACAGGCAATCCTCCACCCTACACCATCCCGAAATACTTTGAAAATTCACCACTCTACCCCAGCCCACCTCGAAAAACCACCCCAAGGGTTAGGATTTGGCCCCTCTATAGTCCTAGAAGCCTCTACGGAGCAGGAACATACAAAAAAGTATGTGGAAAAGCTTCATAAGTCATGTAAAGTAATTTGCTGCAATTCTGGATCCTTGTATGCATTTGAGAGTTCTATTGTTCTGGTCTATGTTGACCTCTGCGTACAAGTTGTTGTCAACTTGCTGCTTCTGAGCAAAAATTTCAAATCAAAGGAATAAATAGTTATACCGTACCCTTGAGGTACACCATATATGCAGTAAGTATTTGCATAAAAAAGGTAGTTGCGGTTAGTAGTTTTCTATTGTTCTGGTCTATGTTGACCTCTGCGTACAAGTTGTTGTCAACTTGCTGCTTCTGAGCAAAAATTTCAAATCAAAGGAATAAATAGTTATACCGTACCCTTGAGGTACACCGTATATGCAGTAAGTATTTGCATAAAAAAGGTAGTTGCGGTTAGTAGTTTGGTAGTGCGCTCTTTAAAGCTAGCTTCTTAATGATAAATAGTTATAAGTATATAGCCTAGAAAACATTAAAATCTTGGTTATTTTGGGTTAAAACAGAAGTAAATAGATAAGCGTTACCAATATAAAACCCAAAAAAGTATTATACGCTGAACATATTTAAATGGCTACTCTGTCAGCAACATAAATAGTGTACCTTGAAGTAAATATTTAAATCTTTATTTATTGAAAACTTGAATAATTCTTGGATTAAATATTAATTAAACCATTGCAATATTGAAAATCATAAAGTTCCGACTTTCTCGAAATCACTGGCCATCCTAAGGCTTTCTACCACAATGTTGTGACCCTTTTCTTGATTTTTGGACAAATAATCGTTCATCAAATGCTGCATTTTTTCAAAATTGCCTACTGGTGAAAGTGATCCTGAATCGGTGCTAACACCTTGCATAGCGTCCAATCCGATTCCAAGAGTAAGGCCGAATAGAAAGCCCATTTTACTTACTCGTGCGTATTCTTTTAAAAATTCCTGAAAACGATAAAATATATAATCAGAGATCGGGGACAACATTTTTTTTACATAACTTTGAACAATGCTCATTAATTCGACCTTACCCGGAATGTAATATGAAGTTCTTGGCCAAACAGCTTCAAAGTGTTTTCCAGTGTATTGAAGTACACTTCAAGCAAAGACTTCCATTGACTTCTTGCGTCAGAATTTAAGCTGGTATAGATGTAGTAACCGAGATCTGCTGCAGGTGAACGAATCGTGCTTGCCTTTGAAATTAGATTAAATCCTTCTTATGGATAGTCGTTTAATAGGGCAATACGCAGCTAGAAATATTGTTGTAGTCCGCCGTGAAACGACTAACCTGCAGATCGTAAAAATTCACGTTTTGCAAACCTCCATTCTCACAATAATTAAACATCATGTTGTTGTTCCAGCAGTCGCCATGATTGATAACAGGAAAAATACTTTCTGGTTTTAACACTTCTGTTATAGCTGAATGCCAGTTGTGTTTGTATTTCTCCAGCTTTGCCAGCAACTCCGAGGTACCGCTCAAGTCGCTTTCCTGGAATTCGAAAATAATATTCTAACCTTAGGAATGTTAAACTTTTAAAAATCATCTAAATATATTGTACAACTGGTACAAACCTCTAAAAGCCTAAATAAAGCTGCGACCGGAGGATGAAGTGCCACATTTTTAATTGGTCTTGACGGTGCTTGTAAAATCCAGTCAGCTAGTACAGGATTATTTTCCAGAAATTTATCTTTTCCACCCATCTCTTTGATTAACACGTGCGAGACGCCATGAAATTTAGCCAGGCTGTTTAGCACCAACCTAAATATTAAAAATTCACTCATAACTTAATCAATAATCAATTTTACGAGTTATAAAGATTTTTTATTTACGTAGCGTGTTGAAAATCTTGTTTGTCTCGCCTGTTTACCATCTTAAAGCCTGTTTGAATTAAGTCTTCCATAACTATTGTTGTGTTATCACTGAAGTACACTTTCGGAAATAGTTGAGCAATATTTTTTTCAAAATCAGAGTTTACCCTAGAAAATTAAAAATCAGTTTTTTATTTAAATGTTAACTAACTTAAAGAAATTTTGTAATACCCAAATTTTCTTTGACAAAGAGCCTTTATATCTTGCTGCAGTGTAGTAAGCATATACGCTTCCTTGAGAATAACTCTATGAAGCAGTTCAATCTGGCCTGGATCAACGGTGGACAATATTTTCTTGACAAACAGGTGAAATTCTTCGGGTTTATCTTCGAATGTAATTGTGACATATTCACAAATTCCTCCAAAATGCGTGCCTACTAATTCTTGAGGCGTCGAAACTTTCACTTTGGATATCCTTCCTGCGATGCCATTTTCAATTAAGATTTTAGAATACTGCCTTTCGAGGCTACCTTTATGATCTCCCATGATGCCGGAAACAGAAAATGGACTAAGGCTTAAAGCAGTTGGGTTCTATGAGTACGAAATTCCCTGTTAAATTCAGTCTCACCAGTCAATCGTCAGTCCCGTTGTTATTTGGCACATTTGATAGCCTCTACAAATATAGCACAATAGCCAAAAGGCTTGGGCTAATTCAGGTGAAGTTTTGGATTGGCTAGGATACAATGCAAGGACAAGCTTTGTGATTTTTTGCAAAACGATAGAACTCTTATATAATCATGACCATGACCAAGCACTTCCTGTGGTATATGAATATTCATATGCAAATATTTAAAACTTGGCTTTTAAGATTGGCGATAGAGATTTAATATTTAATCGAAGGTAATTATAGGTAAAATTTGATATTACAAAGTTCCAACTTCCTCGTAATCCTGTGCTAGACGAACAAGATCATGAGCTATCTCCTTCATTTTATCCGGGTTATTTGCTACCCATTTGTCAACTAAATTCCGCATGTAGTCCGGATTACTGAAGAGAGCCGTAGAATCACCGGAGTCCGTGTCCACGTCTTTCATGGAATCTAGTCCAATTCCCATGATGAATCCAAACATAACGCCGAGCTTACTTACTTTTCCAAATTCTTTGAGAAATTCCTGTACAGCAAAATTAATTGAATTCATGTGCTATGTCGATGTTAAAATATTGGAAATAGCCTTAAATTTTACCTCAAATGTCATCGGCAGCTCATTTCCAAACATTTTCACTGTGTTTCCAAGTTCATTAAAATAAAACTGCAGCAGAGGTTTCAACTGGCGCCTTGCCTCAACGTCCACGCTAGTGTACAAGTAGTAACCTAGATCTGCCGCAGGTGAGCCAACTCTGCTTCCCTATTTAAAATCAACAAAAATGTGTTCAAAATTTGTAAACAACTTATTTCGTTTTTATTATTTGATTCCAGTATATCGTTTTAGTAAGAACGTATATACCTGCAAATCATAGAGAATGTTCTCCTGCACGACTCCATTATCAGAATATGTGAACATCATGTTGTTGTTCCAACAGTCTCCGTGGTTGATAACCGGGAAAATACTGTCTAGCCTCAATACTTCTACAATACTTTTGAACCATTTGCCTTGATATTTCTTTAGTTTCGAAAGTAATTCTGAGCTTCCTCTGACGTCGCTCTCCTGAAAATTGCGATTTTCAAATAATTTACTGCATTCCGTCCGTTAGCTATTATTATGCTTGGCATACCTTGAGTATTTTAAACATAGCTTCCACAGTTGACTTAAACATTCCGCTCATAGCTACACCAGCTTCCGATTTCAAAAACCAGTCAGTAAGCTCTGGTGTATTTTCAAGAAGTTTTGCTTTTCCTCCCGATTCCTGAATTAGGATGCTTGTGACGCCGTGAAGTTTCGCGAGATTAGAGAGAACTAGTCTAAATTGTTACAAATATTTTTGGCATGTAAATAAAATTCAATTGAGTTATAAATATTGCATTTTAAAATATTTAAATTACTTGGCATGATCGAAATCCTGTTTTATTGGCTTTTTGACCATCTTAAATCCTTTCTGAATAAGGTCTTCCAATACGATGGCTTCTTTGTCAGCAACAAATGTTTTTGGAAACATTTCTGTGACACAGTGCTCCAAATCCGAATTTGGCCTATTGTTTTGAATAACGTTTAAAGTTTAAATTAAACATGGAAAATAATTTTTAATCAAATTATTCAGCCAACTTACCCAAGCTTTTCAGTACAAAGGGCTTTAATATTATTTCGAAGCGTAGTAAGAAAATAGCCTTCCTTGAGCATCACAGATCCAAACGTTTCGAGCTGCCCTGGATCGGATATAGGAAGCATTTTCTTTACAAACAGGTGACACTTCTCCGGGTTGTCTTCGAATGTTATTGTCACAGCTTCACAAATGCTTCCAAAATGTGCTCCCACGATATCTTGCGGTACGGAAATCTCCACTTTGGAAATTTTATTTTTAATTCCATTTAAAATTAAAATATCAGAGTATTTAGCCTCAGGGCTTAAGTCTCCCATCTTTATTGATGATTGTGATTTAGATGTGGAACTGTCGTTTAATATTTTTGTAACAATAGTCCGTGGGTACCTGCTATAACACTAGACCAGGTTTAGGTGTATTAAGCCAGTGACATTGGTAATAGATTTGAGCACATGTCTTCATTTTCCCGACGAATAGGTACTTGGAACCGAGTACCACGGATTGGTGATACCCAAGGCTAGTAATGAATGGCCTTCGCTTTTTCATCACAAAAAATGATAAGTCGAAACGTCAGCTGGCTTTGTTTAAATTATCTGATGCTGATAATGTAGATTTGTTTGATTCTACATAACCATAGCTTTTTTATGTCCTGTTGGTATGTAGTCACGCTGTAGCATATTAAATATTAACAACGAATCCGTCGATTTCATAGAGATATACTTAAATGTAATACTATAATTAAACTAGACACACAGAATCCGATAGCTCTATCCATGGTGATTTCTACATATGTATATCCATATGAGGTAGTTTAGTACATGTATTAAGCTTTCTAACCGCTACAGTGAATAGCTGGTCAGGGCATTCTTTTCTGAAGTTAAGTTTTTTTGTGCTAGCGAGAATTGAATCTGAGAATAATGAATTAAAGTCAGCCGAAAGTATTTAGTATTTAGGCTCATGTGTAATAGAAACCGAACGCAGAAACACCGGTTATGAGTATTTAGAGATCTCACAACGAGTACCGTTATTAGAATGCTGAGATCAGCATTCCCATAATTGGGCATTTAAACAAACGCCTTGTCACAAGTATGAGCATTAGGAGGAGCATAGAAACTTAGATAACAAAAGAAATGTTTAAATTGCTGTTTATTTAAACGCAAATTGCCCAGTAGGCCAAAGTATGGCGATAATTGGTCAAAATATTTTTAAATAGTAGGTAATAGAATTCTCAGAATTCCCCTCTGAAATCGGGATTTTTAAATAGTAGTCGTTAATTATCGGTGGAATAAGCTTCGCTGCAGTCTGCAGATGTCGTTTACTAAGAGCACAAAGTTATGTACTCTACTTTGGATTTCCGAAAAGGCTTTCCAACCAAACCCGTACAAACGAAAATTAAATATTTATTTTCGTTTGACTTACTATGCCCTAAATATATTTGACAAATTTTTGATCTTCTTAATTTAGTTTTTTTTAAATTGAATTAAAAGGTGGAATGCTTCATCGTCGGTTACAGTTGAATACAAGGAAAGTTTGTAACTGTATTTAAAATATCATGCCTTTCTGCAGTTTATCATTTTCTAAAACAAACGCAACAAGTCGTTTGGAAATTCCTGCTGCAATATCAGGATTTGCTTGAATCCAATTTTGAATGATATTATTATACAGCGCCATAATTTTCTCTGGTTCCGTTTCAGAGCCCATAAGATTCATGTCGACATCCTTAAAGGCGCCGATTGCAGATTGCATGGAAAGGGAGAAATAGTATCCCACTTTGGTGTGTTTCTTGTAATCAATTAGCAGTTCCTAGAAGTGTGTGAAAAAATTAAATATTGACGACACACGACGACGACTCATGCGGTGACATAATCACTCTGATTCTGTCGAAAACAGAATTGTTATGTTAAAAATATTTCACTTACCTCAAATGTAATCGGACAGTTACTATTTAGGAGTTTCGAAGTCACTACAAATGTGTCGTAATATGTTTTTAACAAATCTTTGTAATGCTCTGCTCGAACTGCGGGTTTAACGCTGGTTTGAATGTAATGCCCCAGATCAAGACAAGGAGTGCCATATCGGGTGATCTGATTTTGAAAAAACAGCATTACTTTTGATTACAATCAAAGGGATAGGTCGAATTTATGATTTACCCACCTGCAGATCCACAAGAAGATGGTGAAGTAGGTCACCGGTTTCTGGGTCAAATTTGAATAGCATATTATTGTTCCAACAGTCTCCGTGATTCAGCACCATCAATGGTTTGGTCGCATCTATTTTCAAAAGCTCAGCCATCTCGGGAACGATTTTTCCAAAGTACGACTCGAGTATCTGAATAACTTCGGTGCTACCAGGTGTAGGATTTTCCTGTTCCAATTAAATAGAAAATTATTATTTTCTCCCAACAGTTAATCAAAATAGGATGAATGCGCACTGTTATGATTTTAATGCATGTCATTATCCCGTTGTCAAACATGCCCGTCATCAATGAGGTATCGTTAAAATCAAACGCCTCAAATATATTTAGTGCGTATTTTTCTTGAAAGACATCTCGTCCCATTTCTTCGATTAGGGCAAAGTTGGCTGCATGGTATTTAGCCAAATTCGTGAGAACAAGGCTAGAAATGATAAAAATGGACACTGTAATAGTTATGGCCGGAAGCTTATATTGTTTAATCAAATAGTGCTTACGTTGCAGTTTGGTAATCTTGGAAAACTTCTTTATCCAGCATAACATAGCCTTTGTCCAGAACCACATTTTCCAAAACAACAAAGTCCTCATCCCCGTAGAACAATTTCGGGAAAAAATCAAGCAAATTCTCGCATCTGTTAAACGTTCGAGGTTTGGTTTGTGGCGATTACGACTATTTAAAACTTTCCTAATTAAAAAAGGATTAAATACCCGGGAAACTTGCTGCAAAAGTTTCGAAGAAGAGGCAGAATATCCTTGAAGAATGAGGCTTCCTTAGGCATAACCTTCATTTTCTTCACCATATCAGTGTGCATTTCATTGCTTGAATATTTCTTCACGAACAAATTCAAAGGCCTAATTGATTCATCCTTAAATTGAACTTCGGCGTAAACTGTTTCAGTTGCAAAATGTTCTCCCTGCAACTCTTTCGGTTCAGTAACTATAATTTCCTTGACTTCAGAATTGATTCCATTTTCCGGTAAAGCTTTAATCAACCTTTCCTTTAGAATGTTCAAGCTACTCTTGGCGGTTGCTGCGTCTCCCATTTTATTCAGGTTATTTTTTGTACCTGTGTGTCTGCTGATAGCCAAATTTACACTAGAGAAGATCGCGGCATTCAAATCCCAGTTATTCAGCTTTTTACTGTATACTGTACTGACGTGTCCATGTTAATTACGATCACGGCGAACAATAATAATTTGACCTTGCCAGACTCTGCTGCTGCTGTCCACGTCAAACATCCGTAAACATAATCACGTTGAAGCGTTAAATTTTTTTTTGCTAACTCTGTACACTGCAGTATACCCATAGATAGAGGCATGCTCGTACTCTAACCTAGATTCATACGCAAGTTAAATTGACAGAAAAGTGATAGTCAAGCTAACACTATTGAATGGTAAATACCTACTTCAGAATGCTAAGGTACATAATCATGCTATCCACAAATCCATATTTAGTTTCAATTGGAATGCTTTTGGATCATAAACGAGATGGACACTACAAAGATCCAGTATTAGTACTATAATTGCTATAGTATATAGTTTACTATGTTATGCTGTTTTGTAGGGGCAATGAACATAATGTGATAGGGGTTTAATTAAGCCCGCTATTGTTTACAATTAAATGAAGGGGGCGGCTAATCAAGTCAGTAAAATGTTAGTTTGGTAAAAAAGAGATGTTAACGGGTTATCGTTGTGTTGCATTTTTTGATAGTCTGGCCCGGCCCTGTCTATTTTCTTTGTGATCAGGCCCTCAAAAACCATATTTCTTGTAAAATGAAATAATGAGTGCCAATGCTTTATTAATTACCAGACCAAATAGTAAACATCAATTAAAGTGCTTGTGTTTTCTGCGATTCAAATGACAAATTCTAGCATTTCATAGAATTCGAACTTCTCTGGTCTTAGCCTGTGCGAATTTCTTAAATATATCATTTCAAAACGCTCGTTCGTTTGATGCAACTGTAGTTGGTTTGGTAGTATCAGGAAGATTTTAATAGCAATTTCGAAGTTCGGATAGGTTGATACTAGGTCTTCTTTGTGCAGTACGTTTAAAGTATCCATTGAGCCAGCATTTCGAGTTTCTATTGATTCAGGTAGAACGGGTGCCACGGGACACTTCAGAGCTTGAGCTTCATTACAGAACCTTTATACTTAAAACTCA
>VNWX01002041.1:0-13191 GCA_009869905.1 Ceratophysella communis | reverse complement strand
ATATAAACCTACGTTACAGCGGGTAGTGAATGGGCGGGAAATTGAAGTAGTTATCATTCGAGTTTATCATCTGTACGTTCGCCCTTACTTCAACCTCAAAGAGGGGCAGACCCCCGTTAATTGAAAAATTGCTACAACTCGAGCTGTCAATTGCTAGACCATGTCACCTATCAAGAACTTCAATTTTTAAATTCATAGCTCAACAATACATCGAACCTAACGTCTGAATCTGAAAACCGCCTGTACACTGCACCGATTGTTTTCTAAAAAAAACTTTGTTCCGAACAGCCAGCCTTTCTCCAAATCCTGATTTCACCCTAAAATACGTTCTAAAATCATTTAAAACTCGAAAAATTATAGACAAAACAAAATTATACCCTGAAAATATCAATTTAACCAAGGAGTCTTTCAAAAAAGTAAAAACCTGTAAAAAATATAAAGTCAAAAAATTCAAACGAACAAACTCCATAATTCATACCTCATCTCAAGTTAATCATTTGCTCCATCTAAAATACGAATGAAAGCTGAAGGACGACAACAAAGCTGGAAAACGACACAGACTCATAAGATATTTCATTCGAGAAGACTACGGAAGTAAGTAATAGTATAATTACATAGAATATTTAGGCTCTGCTGCTGCGGAAGAAGTAATGAGAGTAGCAAAATACTAAAATAATATAAAAAATATAAAAAACTAAAAAAAATATATATACATAGCCATTCACTTGAGAAAAAGACGTTTGTGTATTTTTATTAGGACATGAGGTCGGAGAGCACAACAATGAAAACTAACATAATTATATTATATTTTTTTTTAATTCCGTAAAGAACAGTTCAGCTGTATCTCCATACTCACAAAAATAGCTTACATTCATACAAAGTAAGATGTAGTTTGTAGGATTAGGTAAAGTAATTAAGTATAGTAGGCTAGATAGTCACCGCAATCATTTCCAAAGAGCACTCAATCATCATGTACAATAGTTTAAAGTTGTGTTGCTGTAGCTGTGTAGGTACCTAAGCTTAATTTTTCTCTTTTTTTTTGTTATAACACTTTTACGCTGCTTTCGCTCTTATACAAAAAAAACCAAAAAATAGAGAGAGACAGAATGAGATAAAGACAGAGAGGAACGAAGAGCTGAAATTTTATATTTTTGGGTAGAGTTGACTTGCACTCGGAAACTTACTCTCAATTCAATCATTCCCAAAAATTGTCTTCATTCGCTCCAACATGTCCCAAAATCCATATCAATGCTCTCCTGTTTTTTTTTCTCAACAATTTTTTTAAACAACTTCTTATCTGCAAGGAAGTTACCATATACGAAATTCAGTCAGTCAGTCTCAAACAAACAAGAAGTCTCACCAGCATCATTCATAAATCACTCAGTTTCTCATTTTCGCGTAATTCTAGAAGAGGAAATAGAAAACAAAAATATCAAATACAGTACAAAATGCATTCAGTAAATGGTTTTGCCTTTTGTGCAGTCAAATGCCTCTCATCACACCAAGATTAGAAATTAGAAAATAGAATACGAAAGACCAGCTTGCGTAACAAAAAAAGTTTTAATTAAAAACGAACATAAAGTCATCAGAGTTTCAAGTCTGACACCGAGAGTATCACAATTTTGTGAGAAGAGAAACACAGGAATAAAATCAAACTTTCTTGACTAGACCGTCAGATTGATTATTCGAATTAAAAAGTGGAAATCTTACCAGCTAGCAACGGCTGAGCTATGGTTCTTCAGTTTACGCATTTCCTTCGTGGCCCATGTAGCTAGGAGCTTCGTTTTATTCGTCTTTGACCGTCTGCCAGTCGTCAGGAGTTCCGAGACAATATCATTCTCGATGAGTGGCAGAACTCTTGATCCGTAACCAACCACGATATCACTGAACAGGGAAATTGTGAATTATGCATGAAGAAATTTTAGATTCTAAGCCTTGCAATAACAAAAATAATCGAACTTTCTGCAGTTGTCTTACCCAATAAGTCCAGAGCATGCAGCAACATTCCCGTCCGACTTCTCAACGTCCTTACCAATTTCGCAAATAAATTGAAAAATGTGCGGCAAGTGTGGCTCAATTTGAGCCAGCTCAGGAGTGACTGGACCATTTGGAACTCCAGAGCTCTGAGCTTCACCCCTCAAACCCTGAACAATGCCGGTGTAGGCTTCAAGAACACCTTCACGAAGCTCACAGAGATAATCCAGCATCTCGTAGTCACTCTGTAGATAATGAAGATTTAAATCAAACAATAGGGAACAAATATGAATGCCTAATTTGCACCTATAACTTGAACTCGAATATTATATTTTACCCTGTCGACTTGAGCTTGAGAAGCCTGCATCAGCGTTTGCAAAACAACTTCCAGGTACTTCCTGAATTCCGGGCCAATGGCTAAGGCGACATCACCCAAAACAGACAAAATCTGAGGCTTCACTGATCGATGGACATTGGTATTTCCCAAGTTTTGCAGAAGGTAGGTCATAATATCGTCACAGTATGGAACAGCTTTGGGTCCAAGAGCTCTACAAATATCCCCACTCACACCAACAGCCGCTGAGCAAACCTGATACGATATGGAATTCAATTCGTTGTAGAGATTATTTAATTAAATAATGAAATTAAACAGATCAAACTTAATTCAGACTTGTACTTACAGTGTGCTCGGTGGTATTTTGAAGACCAATAACCAGGAATGGTCTAAACGAGTCCATGTATTTGATGAAAGCTTCTCCCATGACTTCGGTCAACGTAGAAATAGCCATTAGAGCATCTTCTTGGACACCACCGGACCGTCCACCTGGGCCACTGAGCATCTGAAGCAGAGCTTCCATGACGGCATCTGAGATTTTGGGAGCGTCCGTTGGTGTAACTAAGATGGCAAACAAAAATTAGCAACGGAAACAAATGTAATCAGTAGCTTATACATATGAATAGTATTTAGTATTCGTTTTTTGTTACCTTTTCGCAGAACACTCTGAAGTGTGGCACAAAGGGAGCTTTGAAGCTCATTGTATTGATTTCGGTCCCCATTGCTGTTATGAGATTCCATGAGTAAAACGGCACGAAGGCGTTCTAAGATGACCAGCGTCGTGTGCTGAACGGTTTCATAGCAATCACTGGGAGAGTTTTTAATCATTTCCATAAGAGCTTCGTATGCAGCAGGACGAAGGTTAGCCTGAATAAATTAGAATTTGAAGTGAATAAGTAACTCGTTTCAAAGTAAACCAATCGAAATAAATTATTGTAAAGGTAATTTTGTTTACGACTGCTCCATCCGCTCGGTCGGTGGTGGCTAAGAGTTTCTCTACGATTGGTCTGAAGAATGTGGAGAGAATATAAGTGTCTGGATCTTTGGCATCATCAGGGCGAGTTTCGCAAGCCGTTTCATAAGCGGATTCAGCAAGGCTGCTCAAAGCCCAACATGCGTTAGCAGCTACGCGAGGTTCAGCCTGAAGAGCGGCAACGAGCGCTTCAAGAAGAGGGCCGAGATGGGTCGGTGCCAATGCAGCTTCTGAGACAACTTCACAAATTCGCCCTAGAGCCCAAGCGGTGGTGTCTCTAACAACCACATTTTCATCTTTCATGAGTTCAATCAGTTTTGGTAAAGCCGTCTCGGCAAGAGGTTTCATCGAATTCGGTTGCGGTCCTGAAAAATTAAATGAAGTCGATGGTATAATTAAGGGTCTAGCGATTTGTCAGCTTATCCGTGTTGTATTTATTTAAATTTCAAATCAGACACGAAATTGGTGGTTTCGATTGTGTTTCGTCATTCTTTTTCAAGAGTAGCAAATAATGGTCATCACGCTTAGTAGTCTCATTATCATAAACTTCTCAAATATAGAAGAGTGACTTACCCTCCATAATACAACCGAAGGCCATAACGGCTGCATCTCGGAACCGCCAGTTCGTGTGCATGATACTAGCTTGGACAAAAGGTACAACATAAGGAATGATATCATCCTCGCAGCAATTTGACAGCAGCATAAGGCAAACACCGGCTGCTTTGCAAGGATTCCAGTCATCATCGTCATCATTCAATTCCTATAAATTAAAGTTGTATTTGATTACTGTTTCAACGCTCTGTGTTTTCGGAGTTCCTCAATATTTTTTTTTCGTTTTTCAAATACCTGCTTCGTAAGAGTTTGAATTAACAAAGGAACCAGAAATTGAAGAGCTCCTTTCGCGTAAAAACGTGAAGTTCTCTGCGGTGGCCGACCCATTTCCGCTGCCTCGCTGGCTTCAATAGCTAAATCAACTTCTTCGTCACAAACGTTTGACCAAAATTCAATTCCCTGGAGAGCAACTTCGTCAACATCTGATTTCATGGCTTCCATTGTAATGGCAAAGAGTGCTTGGTTCATGTAGTACTCCATGTGCTGATAGTAGAGGGACATGATTTTTACCAAGCACTGCAAAGCAGCAACTTTGACTTGCGTGTCTGTAATCTGAGTGGCTTCACAGACTACTTGCATGATATAATGCCGTTCCGTCTAAAGAATAAGAAATTAATTAGACGCTTGTGGTGGTATATACAAAACAATGGTGCACAGCAATGAACGAAGTAGTATGCATTTTAAAAATACACATGAATGAATAATTTGACTCACATCGTTCTCGAAATTATTTTTCGTGAACTCAAGCGAGTTGAGCAGAGCATTCGTTGCAGCAAGTCGAACGCGGTTAGAAGGCTCCTCACGTTTCATTCCATGGACAATAGCAGTCAAAATGTTATTGCTTTGTGTCAGCAATATCTCGGGTTCCTGCAAAACGGACAGTCATTAAAGAGCGTGCCATTAGCCACGATCATATCATGAGTTCAAAGCAATCAATCTTATGCTCTCAATAAATAAAGAGCAATTATCTGAACCATATCAGATACGAAATTGGTGGTTTCGATTAGTCTCGTCATACTTGTTCAAGAGTAGCAAATAATGGTCATCATTTTATGGTTCAGCTTGCGGGTTGCGGGTTTAAAAACGTGGAGAAATGAATACACGGAAATACTTACGATGTCAGCACAAATGTAGCCAATAGCTTCCAATGACGCCTCCTTCAGTAGCTCAGAACTTGGTGCGCCTCCAGGGGCAGCAGCTTGAGTTAAATTATTCACTAGAATAGGAATCACATTTTGCCACTGTCCAACCGTCAGTTCAATAACACCAATGTAAGCCACACACTGAGCAGCTGAACTGGGTCTCGTCGTTTCCGTTCCGAGTGCACCCAAAACCTTTAAAGAGAACATGAAGGAAAACGAAACATTTAAATAGATTCCACATTTTACTGCTCTTTAATCAAGTTATATTGTAATCGATATTTCGAACTTACGTTTGTCTTTACATAATTACGTATGTCTTCAGGTAGCATCAACCAACGCTGCTGGTACTGAACTTTGATGTTCGAGTCCTTCGAAGTAAGTAGATTTTTAAGCTGGAGGCCAGAGGCCATCCGAGCAACAGGACTATGTCCCACATTAACCAATACCTCGGATAGAGTTCGGATGTACTCAGGCTATAATTTGACAAAACAGGACATGAAATGATATCAATTTTACTAGAATTCCAAATAATTTTGAAGTCCTAGGGAATTGCAAATATTACTTACAAAGTTGTTCTGAGCAGCTTGCTCCAAAAAGGCTTGTGCTGATGTGAGTTCATTTTGATCTGGAACAAAAAGAAAAATGGTTAATTATAGCAACAACAACAGAAAAGCATTTTAAAGTTTCAGTCTCTCAATCTAAATGCCAAAGCCTTACGTTACATTTTGGCCCGACACTATATATAAATGCTGTATCACGTCTCACGCCCCGTTTTGGATGGTTTTAATTGTACATCTTTTGTACAAAAGACAGCAGAAAAATGAACAATTTTATTTGTACAGTATTATTATGTATTGTATTCGCGCCATGCCATGAAACGGGCGTTCACTTTTGTATTCGTAAATTCGAATTAGTGCAATAATGATTTCTCTCAATTTCATGTCAAATTTCGATTATATGTCTAGAATCTAAAATCAGATGGTCATGTTCATGTTCTGTCATCTTTATTTTAACGTGATACATGATATAAAATCGATACATCTGAGCACCGCGCTGCACTAGCGATCGACCGAACACCAGAACAGAATGAATGGTTGCCGGTGCCGGTACCTGGTTTGCCTGTTATTTGTCATCAGTATAAACTTAAACTATTACTGGTTTGCCTATAATCTATTATAAATCTGTTTGATGTCTGACTACAGCAGAGTATGGACTACAGCTTTAAATACACGCACCTGCAATGTTTCATGTATTATATTGAGGTCATACATCATACATCATAGGCCATGGCACAATAATTGAATAATACAATCGGCACAAGGATTCTGGTCCATTGTACATTGTATTTTGTAATGAACAGCCACAGCCGCAACGGACCATCATTAACCTATGACATGGGGCTGAGCTCATTAACATTAACCAGGCAACAGGCAAGGCATATGAAAAAATCACACATTTTCAAGTAATTACATATCAATACACAATACAACATCCAAGTGTCAATTGTCACCGCAGCGAACCATGCTTTAGTAATTACAGATAGCTTACCAGGTGATACTGTCTTTTCAAGAATGACAACGAGCTGTGGCATTCCCGTGCCCACGTCCGTTGACGGAGTCATCATTGTTCCCGTTCTTATTTTTTTTGAATTGGCGCCTCTTCTTCCGCCTTCCGAAAATCTGACCTCGCGACCTCCTCTGGAAATACGGTGATCACTTGAGTGACTCACAAGTCGGGGTAACACTAGTAGATAATGGATAATACTCGAATTTTTAATCCAAAGCCTAGAACCGGAAAAATTAAGTGTAATCTAGAGCCCTTTCAAGGTAATCGAGAGCCGGAGTGAATGAATGTAACACGTCGTAGTGGAATGAGAATGGCTGGCCTGCCTGGCCGGTCGTTCGTGTGGCGGTCGTCCTTGTCTCCCTCTCGTAGCTCATAACACACGCCCACCCACCGCCGCCACAGATCGGCACACGGCTCAAGCAAGCCAGCCACGACCTAATTTGAAATTTACGCAACAGTGTCCAAGTAAAATTGTATAATCGCAAAAACCAATCACAATAAGATAACTAATGTGTTAATCAACCTTGATTTTTGCATAAGACTTAACAAAGAGCCAAGCTGCGTCCAAAGTCCAAAACTTGTAATTTACTGGGATGAGTTCATACTGCGGCTCTGTGGTGTGCCCTCAGTCGTGGGCGTGTGTAGTGGATATTCGGACCTATTCGTGGATGAATGGAGGTTACCGGCTCTCTGCCGTCATTGGTCAACTATGTGCCGCGTCTTTTCGACACCGGTCACAGCATGAGATTACCTATATCAAAATCAAACTACTAAACGATGATGATAGAGCGTCATTGTACAGGGTGTCTCAGTACAGGAATACACAATTTATCATTGTACCTACCTAGCATTGTAATTTACAATGCTAATTTAATCAACAAATCAACATAAACAAATTTACAATTTGTAATTGTAAATAATAATTATAATAGCACTCGAGCTTTGAAAAGTTGAAACTTTTACATTACTATTTCGATGCATCCTATTCCATTGGCATGGTGAATATGAACTATTGATCTGTTTAAAATTATCGTCATAATATTCTTCAATTCAACCAGTGAATTTGTCTTCAGTGTTTCAGTTCACTGCACCAATTGGCATTCTATCGATGATCTCTAATCTTAAGATACATTATACCGCCTGTTCCATAAATGAGAGGCCACCTTTGTTTATGTTTGATGCAATCTAAAACAACGGCGTCCATGGCGTCTTATGGCGTTTCTCCTCAAATTTAGTACGTTGCCATGGTAAAACCAGCTCAGGTGGCCTCTCATTTATGGAACAGGCGGTACAGCGAGTTTTACAGTACACGTTGATTGTATGTATATAATCTGTTATGCTAATAATGATTTGTGCTTTTATAATCTGATGCTAATGTGCTACTAATGCTGCTGGAACTTTCTACTTTCATCGGAGAAAAGCAATTCTCATGGCTTTCTTATTGCGAGTTTTGCCATTCCATTCCATTCATCGGAGTTGAGTCGAGTGTTTGATATGTAAATGTAAAAAGTATTTGATAAAACGCTTATGGTCGCATGTAACATGTTGCATTAATATGCATGTATTTCTTAGATGATACGTCTATATTTTAGAAGATGAATTCACAAGATTTTAGACATTGATAAGTGAATTCAAAATGAGCTAACCATCCCAATACGCTACAGCCGCTAATTGTTTTAAACTTTGGACTATTTTTTGGTGCCTGGTACGGTATGTAACGGTGTTCGATTAAGTTGCGTAATTGTTAAAGAGTTTTAGTTCATGTTCACTGGGGAATGGTACCGAGTACCTATTGAATTTAATTAGTCATCGAATCATCAGATAGTAATAAGCACTAAAACGCTCAGCTGAAGCTAAAAGCTATTGGCTTCTACTTGTAAAGTAACTATATAGTGAAAGGCGAGAAACTTTTTGAAGTTCAATTAAACAGCCAATTGGAATTGGATTTCTAATTAAGGTACACTGTAGTTTCCTTGTATCATGTATTATATTACATACTATTAAAATAATTATAATTTGCCATATTTGTGACACCATTCTCCAGACCGAATAATGCTAACGATAAACGTGGTTTGGATTTTTGCTATACTAATCGGAATAATTACGTCTATGATCGCGGCACAAGACGAAAAGGCCTGCAGATGTTCTAAAGCTGAATCGACCCAAAAATGCTGTACGGAGAAGGAATCCAAGATGGAGATTAAATATGACGTTGTTGCTCCTGCTCCTGTGATCTGCTTAATTAATGAACCACTTGAAACTTCTTTGAAGCGCTTTTCGGATTGTTGTAAAGCGGCAGGGGAAGAAGCACTTGAAGCTTGTACTGCAGATGGATTAAAAAAGTTTGATAAAGAAGTTGAAGAGTATAAGGAGTTTTGGAGGCCAAAGTTTTAATTATCCAATTATAACGGACGGTCGAAACAAATATTAAATTGAAGACCGTATTCTTACATTCGTTTGTATTTTAAAACAAACGTAATAAAACTAAAAGGCAAATATATTCTGGTATATTCAATTGATCGATTCGTTATTCCGAAATGTATTGAATCTTAAAATTATAACAATTCTAACCGTAACAATGAAAAACTCTATTTTGGTATGAATAATAATAATAAATGGTCCCCTTGTTCTGCCGATGGCGTGCTATTATTAGAACGGATTGTCGGTCAAAGTCGAATCCAAGTGCGGTACCTTCACCCTAGCGCACATGCCGATATACAATGCCTTTACAATAGCTTTAAATAAAAATAACCAACAATATGTATCAAAAGGTACCGAAAATTTTCTATATATTATTGCTCTCTGTATACCCGAGTTCGAAATTAAGGGGTTATATTATCCTTCTTCTGGTTCTGATCCGTTCATTTTCGGAACAAGCAAACAGCCAAATTCGGAAACCCTTTGAAGAATTGACTGGGCCTTTATCGATAATGTGCCATTCACTCAAAATTATTACTAATAGAAAGGTACTTTTAATGAAGCGGCATTCAAAGTTTTACTTGTTACTAGACTGTTGACATCTACGGCGAATTATCTGCGGTGAAAAGCTAAAAACATTAGGCAAAGATGCAGACTCCTAAAGAAATTCTGCTGGACCTGCTCGTATTTTTTGTGACAATAGTGGTTCTAGCTGTGTGGCTAATTGTCTTGTCGCCGCTCTATATTTGTCGCCTAATTGTGAAACTCCTTGCAAAATGGCTCAAATCAAAAACTTTCGGTGACATGGTTCCTCCGCTGGAACTGTTCTTTTACGCCGTGATTGAAACCCATTTCGATCAATCACCAGAAGCCATTCCTTGTCTAATGCTAACCGTAGACGGTCATTTGGATTTCGATGTATTCAAATACAATGTTACAAAGAAAGTTCTAGCTGCTCAAGGAAAGTCAAGAAATTTGATTTACGATAGACTCCAGCAACATATCCGAGTTTGGTTGGGATTTGCATTTTTTGAATGGGATAAAAACTTTGATATCTCTGACCATGTTAGATTAATTCAAAATCAGGATATTACAAAAGCTACAAAATGTAATATAGTGATGAACTTGGCGAGAAAGCCGTTCAACCCCGAATCTTCACCCTGGGAACTCCTTGTATTTCCATATGCGGAAACTGGACATTTAAAGACGCTCATTGTAATTCGAGCTCATCACATTATCGGAGATGGCAGAAGTATTTTGAAGATTTTGACCAGATTAAACGGCATTGAAGAATCAAAATTATTTACCAACGTTTCTTCCATTATGAATACCAAAGTTTCAATAGCCGAGAAATTGAAGCGGTTATATCAATTCAACATCTGCCATGCCGCGGGTGTTTTTCCGAGAATTACCGAAATTAACTCAACCAACTGGAATATTTCATGAGTCGTCTACCGAGGATTGCGAGCAAGTTTTTGTTTCAGAAACTTGTAAATATCCATTGGAACTTTTTAAAACTCTGAAACGGGATATGGGCGTCCCATTTACGGTGGTCCTGGCTACGGCCCTTGCAAAGAGTCTCGGGTACTTGAACACGCTTAAGGTTAAGGGCCAGCAAATTAAGATGGAGGATTCGACTCAAGAGTTTCATGGATGCATGCCCATTCCGCGCCCAGAACATCCTAACGAGAAGCTTACCAATCATTTGTAAGTGTCAACTGAATTTTTTGGTAACACGATTTAAAAAAAAATGCTAACGCTTTTCTAAAACAAAATCTATATTTTCAGCTATTTGACCAAACTAAGCTTCATTTCTGGAGACGAGCCCACAGCTTTAGAACGACTCATGAAAAATAAAGAAAATCTTGCTCAAGCTGGAAGAAGCATTTTACAATTTGCCGTAGCTCAAAACATTTTCATCAACATTATTTGCTCACTTCCAGTTTTCATCTGTAAAAGATTCACAGCGGAAACGAGACGAGCTTTTTTAATTTCCAACATGCCTGGACCGACGGAAGAGCTGGAGTTGTGGAAGCACTTAATTTCGGATGTCATGTTTTGGATTCCTGACGTTAGGAATAATGGTGTTAGTTTCTCTGTGGTTAGCTACAATGGTTTAGTTCGTATTGGTGTCTGTATTGATAAGTGCTTGGCTGGAGAAGAAAGCACGCTTGAGACTATGATACAAATTATTCAGAATGAGTTGAATGAAATATTTTCATTAGTGAAGGTCTAAATAGCTTGACATTTTTAGCTTGAATGCATGTATAAACATACCAAGTGTTTCGAGTAGGTGCGTATGTATTTATTACTTTGCATTTTAATTCTTTTGGAGGTTTTAAGTTTTAAGCGGAGAACATTATAAAAACGCAATATTATACCTTAAAAATTTATAGGGACAAACTTAGCTGTAATATGATTATTGAAGATGTATACGGTTCATTGTTGATTATTACTGCCAGCGCCAGCTATACTATTACTGTATTTTTAGTTTAATATTTATTTTAAAATTAATTAAATGGTTAAATTTTTTTGACAATAAATATCCTAACATTGACAGGTGGTGTATCGTGCCTAAAGTAAATACATAAAATAACCATATATTATGTTGCGTCGTACTTTCGCTCAGCCGAGTTGTCGGAGCACAATTGTCGAGGTACAACCTATTCGAAAACTAATCATTTGTTGGAAACCATTTATTCAATTGAATCGGATACATTATAGAATGTGGCCGTGAATTGCTCTAAATTCGGAACGTTAATCGCCGACAGGCGCGTGTCCAGCACCGGGCCCGGCCCCCCCCCCCGAAATGTCTCAGAAAACATTCAAAATTGGACGTTTTCTAGTATAATCTAAAACATTTCGCGCCTGCGGCGCCGGTTGGCTCCTATAACTACTTTTTCACATAATTTAGCAGCTAACCCGTTCAATTTAAGATCAAAAACTCGATTTTAGTGAGTAAATGTCAAAAAATTCGAGCGCCTGCGGCTCAAATAGGCCTCTTTAGCTCTTAAATTGACCAATTCTGCTTGAAAATGTTGATTTTTGAGAACAAAAATGGCAAAATTTTGAGCGCCTACGGCGCTCTAAAAAAGCCTAATTTTGGCCCCCTCCCGAAATGAGATCCTGGCCACGCTAGTGATCGCCGAGGTGTAAGGCGACGTGTGGTTAGAAGACAAAGAGACTAAAAATTGCATCATGGCGTATCTATGGCGTCTCCATGATTCTTGCCCCCCATGCAACTTGCTTGCAACTTGCAAATAAGCATCTATCAGCCACTTCGACCACTGAATAAAAAAGTTGGAATTCGAAATTTATTTTTAATCAAGCGCATAGGCAATCGATTAGGCATGGTCCAGGCATGCCAAATCTAAATTTCAAAAAAAAAAATGATTTATCCCCCCTTAATCTGGGGGTGGGGAAATTAAAAGTTGAAATGGTGCAAAAACCACTCGTCATTTGGACATTTACTAAAGAATCGCTTTGAAATTTTGTGTGTAAATGCACAAATATATATTCCTCTTATGAGAAACTAGTTATGGTTTCAAAATTCCAATTGGTTGATTTTTTTAAAAAAAACTTCAAAAATTTAAAAAAAATTAAAAAGGTCAAAATGCTCATGGGGTGTATTACGAGAGTAGTACAGAGTAAAGATATGTTCCATATCAAGCTCAAATTGCAATTGCATATTGCATTGCAAATTGCAACATGCAAGTGAAAGCGGAAAGTCTTGTCCTTGGGCTTTCGGCATGCAAAGCAAACTGAAATCGAACAGCAGCCTAGAAGCCCTCGTGCAGCAGCATACGATTCGAGACTTCGAGACGGAGACGAGTTCTCTGTTCTCTGGCGAACTACATAAAGCTCTGCTGTATGAAGCTGTATAGCTCTTCTCGAATTCTTAACTTCGAGCCTCGACATCGACACCCGACCCAACTATTTTAAATTAGGCAGCCATTGCATTCAGTCAACATGGGGAGCAAGAAAAATAAAACTCGAAAGCTTGGTCCAAGGGCGTGCTCAAAACTTAGAAAAAAGAATTTGATGAACGCACTCAAAAAACGTTGGAATTCGGTGGGAGCCAAATCAGCGAATATCGAACGCCCCAATAAATATAACAACGGAATAACGCGAACGGAAGAAGGTGGGCCAAACGTGCGTTGTAAGTTGTAAGT
>VNWX01002040.1:0-13195 GCA_009869905.1 Ceratophysella communis | reverse complement strand
ATATGGAATATGGATGAAATCATCTTGGAAAGGAGTCTTTTTCAGTATGCACCTTAAATAAATTCAACTATGAAAAATTCAACATTCAAATTCAATTGACAGAATCTATGATTTATCAAACCCATAGAGAATAGAACAGACAAATAACCGGTTAGCTGTCCTGTACGTACGATTAACTCAGCTATAGTGCTTTTGACATTTCAATCGTATAAATTTCAAGTTTAGAAATGCAGATAAAGCTGGAGTGTGCACAGTTTGCAGAGGTGACTCCTGTCCGTCGTCAAGAAATGCAAAACAATTCACTTCAGGGAGATTTTCAGTTGTCAGCAAAGAGTTTAACTCAACCTGGAAGATTTCAAGTTGTTGCACTCTAAAATTAATGTTCGAGTTAAGCCACAAACCATGTACTGCTCGGTGCATTCACGTCCAGATCTTTGCGCGAGCTGCACACCATTCACTCTGCGTTTACGCTGCTTAATAACAAAAAGCCAACATGTCTGGAAATTTGGAGACAAAGACCAGAAAGATCCAAGATTTCTCTGGTGCAGCGGTCGCAACACTCACACCCTTCGATGCCCACGGGTAAAATTTCTAATAATAGGCCAAATTTTCTGGAGGAGCAAATTTGTACAAAAATCTGAGTTAACTACTCGTTTCAGGGAAGTCAATGTGGCGCCGATTCCAGAGTACGTGCAGCGACTGAAGGCGAATGGCGTTCGCGGTCTCTACGTGCATGGAACTACGGGTGAAGGGTTCTCGATGACCAACGCTGAGAAGCTAGTCCTGGCAAAGGCGTACAAGGCGGCCATTGCCAAGTACGATCCCACTATGCTCTTCATTGTCAACATCACATCGACTTGCATGAAAGAGACGATCGAGCTGGCCAAGGCTCTGCAGGAACTGGACGTTGACGCACTTGCGCTCCTCCCACCCCTGTATTTTAAGGTCAATTCGCCGCAAGCACTTGTCGACTATATTAAACTTGTCGCGAACGCTGTGCCCACCTTGCCAATCCTGTACTACTACATTCCAAGCTTTGTCACTGAAAATGGTAATAAGTGGTCATTCGAAACTACACTTCGCTCTAACAAGCTCCTCGGTTTCGGTAAATCAGTAAAAGTATTATGTCTGTTTCCAGTGAATATCGTGGAAGCTTTGAGGCTAGGAGTGGCCCAGATTCCTTCGTTGGTTGGCATGAAATACTCATCTTCTGATGTCATCACGCTGAGTCACATTAGCCACACTGTGAAGAACTTCAAAATTTTCTGTGGCTTCGAAGATGTGAGTCTAGATCGATTCATTAGATCGATGGCGGTTTCTTTGTTTTAATAACGTAAAATAACCACTGCTTTCACTTGTAGGCTCTACTACCGGCCCTGGTGTCCTTCAATTGTACGGCCTCAGTGGGAGCGGTGTTCAACCTGGCAGGCTACGGCAACATTTACGACTCCATGCTAAAGAACTACAAATCTGACATTGAGGCTGCCCGAAAGAACCAAGTTGTTATTTCGCATGCCGTGGATGAACTTAAGAAAGACGGTAAATGTTTGGAAATCTATTTTATACACAATGTTTATTTCCACTAGAACAACATCAAGGATCTTGGGTATCTTATATTGGAATGCTTGAAATTCAATTTTAATGCTGGTCGTTGGTTTGTAGGCACATTTTTCGTGACACTAAAGAAACGCGTGAATGAGGAGTGCAAAAAGGATGGAAGCTCTATCAACTTTGGCTATACTCGATCGCCCATCGACTCTCATTATTCCATTTAAAGAAATGATATCTGCAGCGACCGCGGTTTATGGAAATCAATTCGCTAAAAAGACATCACACAGGCTAACCCAATGTTTTTGTTTGTGCTTTCGAACTAAAATCTAATAATAAATTGCATTCCGCCTATGAAATAAATAAAACCAGACTTTTTTGGATTAAATTTCCAGTACAATATTTTCTGCAGAGCTAGGATTCAGTATAGCGATCATTATGACTCACATTCACTCACATTTGACAAATAATAGCCTATCATATCGGAATTTTGGACCAGTATCCGTGTACAGATAGGAGTAGGATTAACTTCATATGCTAAACCCCCATTTTCGCACCTTTTCGATTTCACCACTATCCATTTCATTTCACATAGGTACACTCGAATTCTTATCATCAAGTATCAAGTCTAAAACAGACTGAATCACTCTGAGACTTTCACACTTAAAAGCACTTGAGAACTACATAGGGTTACACCTGAAGCTCGTGGAATGTAACTGAAGCAAGATTCAGTGCTGGTTGTATAAGTACAAATAGCATCAAAGTTTTCCGCTGACCTCGCCCAATAACTCATCCGCAGTGATCGGTGAATTTGTGAGAAAGGAAGAAGAGCAGAATGGCTGATATTCGTAAGGAAATCTGAATATAAATTATAACTACTATAATTAATATGGGGCTAATTAAGTCTACCAAAATATGAGTTTGTAAGCCATTGTCTCATGCAAATATTTTTTTATAAATGACTGTAGTAAGCGACGAGGATGTTTTCAAAATATCTGCCATACTAGCATCTGATGCTGGAGCTGTTTTAAAGCGAGAACGAATTTATGGAGAATTGGGCGGTGGACTGTCGGAATTGGACGGGTTGAAGAGTCGGGTATTTATCGAGATATTCCGGAGACACTGGCTTCTTTCGTGCCGTACTGATCAAATTCCAGGCTAAACAGGGCACCGTTACAGGACTCATTGCTCGTCTCAAGCGTTTGGAACTTCTGAACGTCGCAGGTAACCAGCGCAAATAACTTGGCAATTTTTTAATAGCTCTTGTAAACACAGTGAGTGTGAGGTCTTGAAATTAGATCGGTATACCTGTTTGCAATCAGGGAATACTACTGTCCGAGTTGTACTTTCAAATGCTTGCCTTAAATACTTCCACTTACTAATTGATTGTCTTAATACTCAGAAAAAGTGCAAGCAGAGTATCCAAGCTCTCGTGCTGGAACAAGCACAACAGCTAATGTGTCCACCCTAACTGTCAAGCCAAATGCGCTTGCCACCTATGTATTCAAAACATGTTCCAAAACCTTGGAAGAGAACCTTAACGGAGACGCCATTTTGACTGAGCTCTTCTGCAAGGACGTGCTCACGAGACCGGAAAGAGAGAACATTGAGCACTTGCGATCATCTAGAAACCGTTTGCAGCTTGTTGAGACCATGATGACCAAGTAAGATTTAAGAAAAGTTGTTAGAATTGACTGTTTCTTGTTCTGATCGTTTAAATGATCGAATTCAATCTTTTCTGCAGAGAAAAGAGCAGTGTTCTAACTTTCATCAAAGTTATTAAAGAAAATACTGCTGGACAAGAGTACATCGTAACAGAATTAGAAGCTGCAGTCAAGGATTTTGAAAATCAAGAACGATCTTAACTACGTACCTACTATACTTTTATGATTTGCAATAACGTTCCTTTCATCTTTGTAAAAATAAATAAATAACTGCAATGTACTACCAAACTCATAATGGAAGTGCATTTTTGGACTATTTTCAAAGTTATTACTAAATTCTACTTAAATTACACAAAATTTTCATACACAGGTAAATTTTTAGGTAACTAAAGTATAAAATGTATTCCTGCAATCTTTGTTCATTAAGTCACTCCGTCTTAAACTATGCAATGTAAAATAAAGTCAGGATCCTTAATGCCTGCGAGCTGGCTACGGCATATTTTTATTATTATTGATTCCGACCAAGTATAAATTGATGAATACAAATAAGCCAATCCGAAATGGACTATTGTGCTACTGCCCTAATTCACGGTTAACTTTACCACGTTTGTTTGATTTAATATAAATTTTTAATGCAAAATTAAACCGCCCTTCAAGTCAGGGTCAGGATACTGTACTTGTTTCTAATACGAGACGTGTTAGCGCATTTTGTCACGTTTACGTTTGGGTTTGAGGAACATCTGCTGGCGGAAGTTCATTGGCCGGCAGTGCCATACGAATACTGTAAGAACCGCGTGTACTAATTAAAAAGAAAATGGTATTTTATTGAAGGAGCACACTGTAAAATGCAGAAATAGAAAACTTCGAATTTATTTTAGTGCCTTACGCTCTTTCAACAAATTCCCCGAATGTCACATATTCGTTCCGCAAAATGCCTGTTGAAGCTCTTAAAGAATTATTTCCGATGGATTTGCCATAGTAGTGGGGTGCCGTATGATGAGAACAATAGGCTGAAATGGAGTGTTAGAAAAATGATCAGGTTAATCATAATGATTTAAACAACAGCGATTTGGATTATTTTCTTCTTACGATTGTAAATAATTTGAACGAGGCATCCAGGTTGAAGCGGTCCACCGTTATTGACGTAGAAATCAACATGCCCTAATGCTCCCGAATATCCAAGTAAACCATTGTTCGTGTGCACAACATCCACGAACTTGGCATCGGAAGGGTTTAACCTCTCACTACTGGGTCTCAGGTAAAACAGAGGTCCTGCTGGATCAGTACCTAAAATTTTTATTTTTATTTAAATAGTACCTATTGTACCATCCCCGGCAATCCTGCATTTATGAGCGATGTATTACTTTCTTGGAAATACCGGTAATTCGATCGAGCTTTGTTTTGGTAGCTTCATAGTAGTACTTCCCAGCATATCCGGAAATATGAGCTCCAAGACTGTGACCCACTAAGTGGACCCGACTGGGTCGAGAAATTTTGTTATTATTTTGGAGAAAGCAAATGAATTCATAAAGCCGCTTTCCTACTACTGGTACATTTTTCACGACTTTTAAATATAAAGGCAGCTGTTCAAGGTTTCCTAAAAATGCAGGGAGGTCAACTGGTATGTAAGCTCCGGAGAGCTTTCCCCAGTCCACGGCTATGATATTTGTGGTATCGCCAAATCCAGCGTTAAGGTAATCTGTATAAACCAAAATATTGAAATTTGGAATTCATGTATGTTTGTAGTATAGTAAGTGTAGCTATGCTATTGAATCTTGTTTTCTATAATTATGATATGCGTAGGTACCACGAACAAGGACCTTAGTAAAGTCTGACTTCACATTTTGAACAAATCCGTGCGTCAGGAAGACAACCTTCTTATTGGATGAAAATCGTGTTTTCTTGATCGAATTTAAGTCATTGTATTTCAGAACATCGAAGTCCGAAAGATTACTGCGGGTAAATATAAACTTTGTAAGCAGGAATAAATACGTCCAAAATTTAATTAAGGCTAGAGGCAATATTTGACTTACTTGACACTAGGGAATAAATAGAAGACTATATCTTTCGGATCTCTTGAAATTGAATCATTTAGTAAGTTGTCGAGTACGGAAGCGTTTATCAGCGCAAAGAACACACACGCAAGCAGAAGCTTGATCATTGTTGAAAAATGTTCAAAGTACTACAATTATTGACTGAATTTATTGTAAAGGACATTATACAGATTATATGTAGCCTACTTATACAGATACGGGTTTTTTTACCTGTGAAATGACGTATAACTTGTTACATGCTGTAGATTGAAGCTTTATATCATAATACATAACATTCAGAATTATGGAAGGTCGAATAATGCGATGTTTTGGGTCCACGCATTAAATAAATGTAGACTCGAGTGACCAGTTATTGTTAATTTAGGATGAGAGAATACTATATAGGTAGCAATATATTTTGATATAGCATTTCATAATTATCTAGGTTCAGGGATCTAATGATAAAAGTTTTACTGTGTTAGTGAATACACAAACATTTCGCATCAAATGGCTGTTCTAGCTCTATTCGGAGGAATACAAGCAAAGCTCTATTTCGCATCGCTGTTACATTAAATTATGTTGCATTTAGCAATAGCTTATAGTTACATGACCTTGCTGTTAGTTATTTACTACCACAGAAACTCATGCATGAGGATTTTCATCTCCAATTTTAATCTGTTTATCTGGTTGAGCAATCATAAGCATATGCCTACTTAGGTACATTTTGGGAAAATATTCCATTTAGAAGATAAGTTTCAGCATCGATACAGCAATTTCTACTTCCCTTGTCTATCCCATGCAAATACGGGCTATTTTTCAAACTTGACAATGTAAAGTTTACACCGTGGACAACAAATGTACCTACCCAAAATTGTTCTACAAATCGAAGCTGGAATTTAAAATCGATTACATAAGTCGTAATTCTGAAAAGCTGCATTGAAATAAACTGCAAAAATTCATTCAGAAGTGCACAGTTAGATTCTCGACTAGGAATATAGTGTTTGTCTGACCTGCGACCCAAGCGAACTTCCAAAAATAAAGGCATAACACCAACACTTGACAAAACTTGTACTTCGAATTGATTGATATAACATTAATTATGCTGTCTGGTCTGGTGAGGACATAAATCGCTTAAGTAAACCTATGTAGTTATGCTAATGCAGCAGAATGAATAATTTTCAGGAATAGCTCATTTTTCTTTAATCAAAGCTTTTATGGAATGGACTATGCCTATCGTTTTGATCTAATTCTAAATATTTCTTCATACGATGATGATATAAATTCAGAATTAGGGTACTTATATGCTCATGCTCATCAAAGAGACTATCAGAATGTTTATCGAATTAAGAACTATAGAAGTACAGAGTTACTAAAATCAAAGTAAGCCGGCAGAAGGGGTGAATTCTGTTTTTTTTTTTATTCTGGTGGAACTTCTGACGGGCTGAGCGTTAGCAAAATGTTATAAGATCCAGTCGTCCTATTAAATAAACAAGTTTATTCCTATTCTAAAAGTAGGGCATTACTTTAGTTTTAAATCAATTCTCTGACTTACCCGCTTGGACATGACTCTCCGAATATAACAGCAGGAGGGTTACCTAAGTCAAGAGGTTGCCGGGTTGCTATAAGGCTATTATTTGAAATTGATTGAGCATAGAAACGCGGGGCCGTGTTATGTGAGCAAAATACTGTAAAAAAATAAGAATGATTCAGAAATGAATTAAATAGGTTAGTTGAGGCGCTGATCGAAGCACTAGTAACAAATCTAGTTGTGATAGACAAAAAATTGACTCACAGTTTGAATTTCCATTGCAAGCAGGCTGTAGCTGGGGCACGACGAAAGGGAGTCCATTAACGAAAAAATCCACTTGTCCCAACGGGCCAATATACCCGAACTCACCTTGATTGGTATGAACAGTGTCTACAAATGAAGCGTCGAACCGGGACAATCTTTCACTAGGTAGCCTGTCCTGAAATAGTGGGCCCGCTGGATCAGTTCCTGCGGCAGATTTGATAAATATTTAATTTAAAAGCGTATTGTATTGTAACTACCAAAAGGCTGAAAAGAACTGACCCGAAAATATGAATTTTTTAATTAACATACCGGTAATACGACCGAGTTTAGCACCTAGTTTAACTTCTTGATAGTTCTTCCCAGCAAAGCCGGAAACATGTGCTCCTAGACTCTGTCCAATCAAATGTACTTGATCTGGTCCAGAAATTTTGCCATTGGACTCCAGTAAAGTTATAAATTCTTGGATTCGCTTTCCGACTTTTGGTACATTATTAACATACTGCTATGTAAAGCGGAAGATCCTGCAAAAGTCCAACGATTGACGGACCAACCGGTGTCAATGCTCCCGAAAGCTTACCCCAGTCGACTGCAATGATGTTGGAGGTGGCATTGAATCCGGCATTCAGATAAGCTGAAATATTTCCGGGGAAAATAAAGACTGATATGGAAGATACATATAATGCACTTAATTACTTTAAATCGATGACGATTAGCTTACCTTTAATAAGAACTGTAGGAAAGTCAGAAGTCAAATTTTGAGTAAACCCGTGGCTGAGAATAATCACGTTTTTACTTGAAGAAAATCTAGATCGGTCGATTGACGACAAGTCATGGAAGTCCAGAATATCAAAATCAGAAAAATCCCTGTTAAAAAGTCGTAATAAATCATCAGTCAGTGCATTACGAAACTTGATTTAGGTAAGCATTTCTCACTCCGGATTAGGAAATAAGTAGAATCCAATATCGTCAGGGTCAGTTGAAAGCGGGAGTAAATCCGTTATGGCGCAAACTGCTACCGCAAGCGCTAAATGAGCTAAAACAAGTTTTAACATAATGAATTAGATGCAACATGCAACCAGCTATTCCGCGTTCCAGAGGGTTTACTGAATAGTTGCAAGTGCAACAGCGTCAAATGGTGACTGGAGCAGAGCGGACTTATAAACCAGGAGTTTTGCTCGCGAAATCAATAATCATAAATGAGCGTTTCACCATGAATTCGCTCATTATGTGCTGAACTTAATGCTAATTTACTATGCAAGTAAGCTTAAATTTTATGTAAGCAGTCTATCACTAATTTTTTCATATCCGATAATGGTTGAACTTTAACTTCAATTAAAATGAGAATGTAAGCAATAAAATCTAACGGATTTTAAGGTAATCTGTTAGCAGTTTTAATGGCTGTGATCTGCAGTGTTGTTACATATCTGTAGTGCAATAAGATCAGAATTTGCAGATCGACTTATCAGCGCTTTACACGCGCAGTAATTTTACATTCTATGATTTAGATAGCTAATTACTAGCTTACCAAACTCCAGCCTATTTATAATGTTAAGCATCCCCTCATAAATTCTAGATGTTACTTAGCATTCAAATTAAATTGTCAATAAAGATATACTTATTACCCATAAATGACGTAATATATAATCGTCGAACAAGTCGCTTGGAGTTTGTGTTACACATTGCACTTTTCACATATCAGCAAAATTTTTAAACGAAAGCTCTTAATCCGGTGCGTTGCCGGGATAGGGTTTTAAAAGATTATGGCTTAAATATAAATTCAATATTTTAGTAGAATTTTTAAGTTCATTTTTGCAGATTTTTGAGATCGAGTTTAGCTCTAGGAATATCCACTGACTTGAGTCGTTTCATTTTAGTTGCTTTGCCAACAAGCGTATGCTGACATTTTGAAGATTTTCGTAAATAAAAACAGTTTTATTCCCAAGTCATCTGTAAAATCACTAACATAAAATTGATATAAAAACAGTTTATCATTAAATTACGACTGGCTGTCGATTTTAATGTAGAATAATTATCAGATTGGATCTAAATTTTACGTGAGGCATTAGCATAGCTAGTTCGACATCATGAGTGAAACTCAGAATTCCAGTTCGAAACCAACGTTTGATGATTCACTAAGCTGTATTGTTGAGCATTTTAGCAAAATTTTGACCAGTGACCCGCCAACTGGGGAATCATATCAACCCAGTGGAGCAGCAACTTTATTGCACTTGTGAGCTCACACTGCGTATAACATCCAATTATATTATTCAATAAAAGTGCGTTCTTATTTAGGAATGTAATTTGAATTTGACAGGATTCTAAACGAGCTTCAAACCGTTTCAAACAAGAAGGAAGCACCTCAAACTCGGCCTCCGCCTCCCAACACAACGACTTTTAAATCCGGCAGCCTTCCAGAGTTTCCAGCCGAGCCGAACTATCCAGCTCCGAGAAATCCGTTGCTGCGTCAAAGAAGCCTCGGAATCTTCAGCCATCCTCCAGAAGTTCCTGCTCGATTTCGACGTCAGCGAGCTCGGACGACAGATCCTCAACGTGGTCTCAATGACTTGCCTGCAGAAAACTGTGGAGAATCTCTTCAGGTCACTTCGAAGAGTGACTATGCCGTTTGCTCTCAATCTCGATCTCGACCCTACACTCCTGGTCCTGCCAATGGCGGAGAGCTGTACTTGGAATGGGCAGAACGAGCTGTGGAAAACTGTATCAGAGGAGTTTCAGGTTGGTAAACCTACAATCGATAGAAAATCGTACGTGATTTAGAAAAATTCAGTCAACTTTAAATTGATGCCATGCGTTTTCTATTGACAACACAGATACCAGACTTGGAACCGAATTTGATCACATGATTGCTAATGATCCGAATTCGAATGGTGATCTTGCCGACGCCGTGGATGAAGTGTAAATTGCTTTTGAATGATATTCATTTTGCGATTAATATTAAAGATGAATATCTAATGTGTCCTTTACAGATTTAGCGACATTTATTGCCCTCGTGTGGAATCCGTATCAACGATTTTGGATGGCGACCGCGAACCTGAAGCCCAACAAACCCCAGGAATGATCGAATATTCGCCACCATTTGGGCTAAGGCAAGGAGCAGCCGCATTCATTCCCAAACTGAAACCCCCTCGGTAAGAAATTATGCTTAACAACAGTTTTACGACGAGTTGCAATATTTTGTTAAATTTTGAAAACTGTTGGTTGGGGTTGTAGTGGACCGTCAGTCACGTCGCTTGTGAACACGTTCAACAAGCTTTCGGTCACATCTCTCTCACGTATGTCGAACCAGAGTGTCATCGCTGGAGAAAGCATTGGTGAAAACTGTGAAGCGTTAGATCTCACTAGCTTAGACGAAGACATGCCGGCAAATGAAGGGCAAGCTGCTGCAGAAAAGCCGCCTGGTACCGCAGGGTCGCTTATGGATGACTGCTTGCAGATGCTCCTGGAAAATCCAACGGTCAGCTACTTAAGAAACATGATCTTCAGTGAGGGTCAAACTCAAACCGATGGAACTGATAATAGCGCTCGGTAACAAAATTTTCTACATGTCCGGAGCTAAATATATTTGAAGTATTTTAATGATTTGCAGCAACTAATCTCTATGCTATCATTATCGGCAGATCAAAAAGCCCGACTTTACTTGTCCTCGAACAAGAGAAATCTTCTAATTCCGGAACTCCGGAGCACCCTGCAGAAGCCTTGAAACGTCTTGAAATTGATTACCTTCGGGACAACTGCAAGAATTATATTAAGTAAATAGTCTTATGCCGTTTTATAACTACATAGTATTTAAAATTGATCATAAATAACACAAATTGAAATCTTCTAGATCTGAAACTGGACCGACTACCTACGAAGAGCTTCACAAGTCTTTGTTCCCATCAAGATACTGAAGTTTGTTTCCTTTTGAAGCATAGCCATTGGCAGACGACTCTAAATTAGATAATTACGAATTCTCTGAAAGTTAAAATTATCGGTGATGCTTTATGGTAAAATCATACCTTAGTTACCTGATAGCAAGTAAAGGACCCTAATTATTATTCATTTACTAATAAAACACAGCATAACTTTGCCGGGTTTAATGATATTAAATGCTGTTTTGTCCTATTGGTAAATTATATCGTTGTGAAAAGTTAGCCTTTTCCCATTACAAAAACGGAAAATTTCAGTAGTTCTGGCCCAATTCAAATCAAGTGTTTACCAAGGTTCTTATCTCAGTAAATTTAGCGTGTGCCTATTATTCTGTCTCTTCTGATTGCTTGGTATTGCGGCTGATAAGCGAACTTAAGAATTATCTTAAAACACTTGAGGCACTAGGAATAATTTGTATAAATGCAGTGATTTTTGGCTAACAGTTTTGAAATTGATTTCATATCATACCAGCCGCCATCATGGCGATCCTAGGCAATGTCGTTGCATTTTTAGCTCTTTCTGCTGCAGCCAGCTTAGGTCTCGAATTAGAAAAAGTCGCACCTACGCCAAAATTATATGATCCTGATTGGGAAAGCTTGGATAGCCGACCATTACCAAGTTGGTTTGATCAAGGCAAAATCGGGATCTTCATTCATTGGGGTGTTTACAGTGTTCCTTCGCATCTTAACGAATGGTTTTGGTACAGTTGGATCCATGGTGAGTCAAAACTGCATTTTTAATTCAAAAATTATTCCCCTTGAGTTACAAAATGGTTCTTTCATGTTAACAGATCAGAGCCCAAGCCATGCTCAATATATGCAAGATAACTTCAAGCCCGGATTTGATTATCGAGTAATTTAAATAACTTGCTTCATTAGAGCTTGCGACGCATTAAGCATTCATGTATTGTGTCAAGTTCAGTCATACTGAAACTTGTATTTCTTGTAATTTCAGGAGTTCGGACCGATGTTTACAGCTGAATTCTACAACCCCAACGACTGGGCAGATCTTTTTCAAAAATCTGGGGCCAAGTATGCATAAATTTTTTTTTAACTCGAATTTTTGTACAACTAATAAGTTCTTGAATATTGCTCATTTACCATCTTGCAGATACGTTGTCTTAACAAGCAAACACCACGAAGGGTATGCATTGTGGCCATCCACATTTGGATTCGCATGGAATTCATTTGAAGTGGGATCACACCGAGATCTCCTGGGTAATCTTAAGATTTGCCTTTGGCTTGTCCAACTTAGAACAAGAGTTAAATTTGTTAAAATGTGTTTAAGACATGTCGATTCTACCAAAAGTATTAATTTAGGAAATAACAAATGGTTTCAGGTGAGCTGGCAACTGCAATTCGTCAGACCACCGACCTGCGCTTTGGAATTTACTACAGTTTGCTAGAATGGTTCACATCGGGATACGAAGGAGAGAAAGAAAGCAATTGGGCAACTAATGAATTTCCGCGAACCAAATCAATTCCAACTTTAAAAGAAGTTGTACGTTTCAGCTGGAAATGCTTTTTTGGAGGTTTAAATTTTAGTTCAAGCGTTATGTACATTGAAGCTTTGGCATTTTAGATCAACATTTACGAGCCTGAAGTTATTTGGAGCGATGGCGAGTGGGAAGCACCAGACACGTACTGGGAGGCTGAAGAATTCGTGGCTTGGCTGTATAACGAGAGTCCCGTTAAAGACACAGTTGTGACCAATGACAGATGGGGATCAAACACGCGGTGTGTTCATGGTGGATACTATACTTGTCAAGATCGCTACAACCCTGGAGTTCTTCAGCCACACAAGTGGGAAAACGCCATGACACTTGACAAGGTCGCTTGGACTCATCGACGTGACGCGAAGTTCGAAGATTACCTCACTCCTGAAGAACTCATTACCACGCTCGTCATGACCGTTTCTTGTGGCGGTAAGTGGTACAAAATAAATAACAAATATATGAAGTTGAACCAATCATAAACTCTTGTATGATATTCAGGTAACCTACTCGTAAATGTCGGACCCACCAAAGAAGGAATCATTCCGGTGATCATGCAGGAACGCTTGCTTCAAATGGGCCAATGGTTAGGAATAAACGGAGAAGCAATCTATGACTCTGTTGCATGGACTGTGTTACGGCTTGTATATAAACCTGGCACATTTATAAATATCACGGCACAGTTATAACAAGAGTATCTCTGTTATAACTGTGCCGGTACAGTTATAACAAAGCCGTG
>VNWX01002039.1:0-13196 GCA_009869905.1 Ceratophysella communis | reverse complement strand
GGGTCCCGTCGGCGCTCAGTCTCTCGGCGGTCGGTCCCTTCGACGTTCGGTTCTTCGACGTTCGGACCGCGAACCGATAAACTTGCTCGACTTTATAATATACAAATTACATGGGCTCGGGTAACATAAATTTACAACTGTTTAAGTTAATTAAGAATGTAGAACGCAATAAAAGTATACCAGTAAACTTAAAATGTTAACCAGCTTGCTCTCTGCTTAATGTACTGATTGCCCATAGAACTTTTTAAAAATTTTAAACCCTGAGAAACTGGAAACTTAATTGGTTTGTTTAAAAGTGAGAAGGTCCCTGCTTATAAAATATTGAAGTTCAAAGGCTAGAACATATAATACAATCAATGATTAATATTCGAAATTGATTTACATTTTTACAATTAGTTAGATCCTCTGGTTCTTGCAGCAAGTGCTTCTTCGGCAATAATGACAACGGTGAACTTTCTGGGCGGGGTTCTGTGAAGCGTGCTTTGAAGAATTTTGATGCCGTCATCTGTTATTTTCTTAGCATCTGTTAGGAAACTCAAGTATTCCAAGCTTGGATTCAAAGTACCCAGTTCCACTAAACCCCAGTCTGTAATCTGAAAAAATAAAATGATATTTCTAATTTAAATCTAAATTGGAATAATGTACCGACATTATCTAAGAAACATTTAGGAATTATTTAATACACCTAAAACACTGAGTTATGCACTAATTAAACACAAGATCCCGACCTACCCTTATATCGTGGCTTGCCCGAAGCTGAAATCGTCGCAAATCTTCAAAGTTAAGGCCATAGTGAATTCCAACATCAGTGATACTACACATGGTCCCCTCCAGCACAAGTTCATGAAGATCTAGTATCAGAAGAAAAATACCATCATTTCACAGAAAAATCTCAATTCCTTCTGAGCATAAAATTATTTAGCAATTACTTTTGAGAGAAGATAGAGCCACTCCTGATCTGGTCACTCCAAAGTCCGAAAGAACACGCTTCAAGTAAACGCCGTTTGTTTTAAGGAGCTTCTGTACGTCTGCTTCGCGAATTCCAGCGATACCAAAATCAGACAAGAAATCACAATAGGCTAGGACAAGGCTCCTGAGTTGAGTCAAATGCTGGATGATGATTTGAAGCATTTGATCCATACTACCCCGCACGGAATTTCGCGAATTCCAGTGATACCAAAATCAGACAAGAAATCACAATAGGCTAGGACAAGGCTCCTGAGTTGAGTCAAATGCTGGATGATGATTTGAAGCATTTGATCCATACTACCCCGCACGGAAACGGAATGATTATCTTTATTAGGATGTTTTGTTATGTTTAGATGGGTCAAATTTGGGAATGCTGCTACAATTGCGAGATAAACGCCATCTCGGTTGATACCCCGTACGACCAATGACCTTAGCTCGGGGTAAATCCCACCGTCAGTACCTTTGATCAGCTCGCCCTCCTTGAGATTGTCGATACCCAGGTGTTTAGCGTTTGATAGCTGCTGAAACACTGCTGAATTTAAATTCTCACCCTTTCCTGACAAACGAGTTATATTCAGTGCTGTTACGATGTCCAGATAATCCGTAGCCACAAGCTGGTCGCGCGTATAGATCGGAAGCAGGCAAAGTGTTGTTAAATTTGACTGTTCTTTCAAAAATGGCAACAACTCTGCAGTGGCAGCAGGTCCCAAAAAATTGTAATTCGGGTCACGAACTCTTGATAGCGGGCAATACGTCAATGATAAATGTTTCAGCTTCAAAAATTCTGTTTGTTGTTCAGGAGCTACTCCCATAGAGCAGAAACGAAATAGAGCTCCGATAACCCGTTGCATAGCAAATTTGGGCACTTTGAGAAAAAGGTTTTCCAAAGTGAACTGCGAGCATTTCAGAAGCTCGTATAAATTCCCAGGAACTTCATTAAAAGCCAGGTAATTTTGCCGGGTCTTCATGTAAATGTGCAGGTCACGCAGAACAGATACATCGCCTGGAATTATAGAAACATATTGCATCATTTAATGCTGCCAAAGAGCCACATTTGCTAAATTGCTTTGAAGAAGTGCCCAAATACGCACCAGTAAACTTTTGCATACAAAAATTGATGGTAGTAAGATCAGCCACAATCATATACAGAACTTCAATCCGATTTAGCAAGACATGAAAGCCCTTAACGTCTTCAGGTGATTGAAACCAACCGTCTTGTGGGGTGAAGTCAAACTGACATTCAACAATATGAAGGCTCTTGATTTTTGGAAAGTTAACCAAGAATTTCTGAACCTGGTACCAGGGAAGCTTGATATCGTGAAGCTCAAGACCAAGAATGTCTGAAAGACGACGGAAATTCGAAGCTTCGCCCTGGCTCCAAATAGATTCGTGTAAAATATCGAAAAAGATAGCATGAAACTCCAAATATTGCCATAAAACTGTTGATTTCACAAATATGGGGAAAATTGGAGCCCAATCTTCAGGAAATGAGAATTTCGTAGAACTGATGAATCGACGAGAACTGGACACAACTCTATTGAAAGCAGTGCAAACTTGACGAGCCACTAATCGATCTCCGTGGCCAAGATGGTTCGTGATTCCTTGAAGTATCTCATCCTGAAAGTCAAAAAAAAGATGATTTATACATTTTATTTCATTGGTGAAATTTATCGGCGCTAAGACATTGACATTGAATTCGCTTCTTACCGGTAGCAATAAAATGTGATTTGTGGCACAGCGGTGATTTTTTACGTCATCATGTTCCATTTTTGCTTGAATATCTTCGGCATCATTCACCTTATTGCCTGAGGCAGGGGAAAGTGCCGAACTGGATCTCGCTGAAAAATTTCCAGTACTCGAGCTTGATATTTCCGGTATTTGCAGATCTCCTTCCTCATGACCGCTGGGTTTCATCTCGATTTCCGGCTAGTATGTATGGTTTGTATAAATATTTAAATATTTTATTAATTTTTTATATCTAGGTACTGGTAATCAGAAAATCATGGGTAGCGTAATTTACATGATTAAGGGAATTATTGTACAGCCAACGAGAGCTTTCGGATTTAAAATCCAGAAAACTTGAAAAATAAATGTGCTTTCTTCAACTGTCTGTTAAATAGTGTTATTGGTAACTGAAGCAAGGTCAAGTGCATTGTAAAGTAATCGTATTGGTTTACTCTTGATAAGAACAATGACTGGTCACGCATTTGGCATATCTTAACCTATCTGTCTGTTCCACTGACATGTGTTAGCTTTATTTCTCAGTTTTCGGTATTTCGATGACCATTTTAATTGTGTACTGAATGCACACTCTTTTGAATCCAACTTCTTCGAACCATTAAAGCTCACATTATCTTGTTCATACAATCCCAATTCTATCCTTAGTCTTATGGTTTAGCTAGGTACCTACAACATGTGTATCTTTAAAAATAATTGTTTGACAAATATACGCTTCACAAAAACCTGACATTAATGTATTTGGACTTAGGACTGTCTTTATTTGTTTAATGGTTTCAGATAAAAGAACGTACATAAAAATTCTGACAGATATTTTAAAATTTAATCGACGAATAGCAAAAGCTATTTTTGATCTACAATGCCGATGTCAGCTTCAAACAGGCATCAAACTGCAATTATTTATTAGTAGTTAAGTTCCAGTCGGATCCGACCGGACGAACCTTGAAATTTCGGTTTTGAATTCTGGGTAAAGAGCTTCGGGGAAGCTTGACAGTATTCTCGGATACTTACTTCCCTACATTCTGTTGCAATATCCATGCAATCTCGGCTTTACCTTGCCAAGCTCCAATAAACCCCAGTCCGAGAACTAGGTATAATAATAAAATTATAAAATTGATTACACAGGATGCAATTTGTAAACATACAAGCTAAATAATCTCGGACCGAATGCCGAGGGACTGAATGCCGAGTAGGACTGATCTTGAATGCTGAGAGGACTGAATGCCGAGAGGACTGAATGCCGAGAGGACTGTATGCCGAGGGACTGAATGCCGACAGGACTGAATGCGGAGTAGGACTGAATGCTGAGAGGACTGAATGCCGAGAGGACTGAATGCCGAGGGACTGAATGCCGACAGGACTGAATGCTGAGAGGACTGAATGCCGAGGGACTGAATACCGACAGGACTGAATGCCGAGTAGGACTGAATGCTGAGAGGACTGAATGCCGATGCCGAGTAAGAGTAAGACTTAAGACTGAATGCCGAGGGACTGAATACCGAGTTACAAAAATGTTAAAGTCATAGTCATAGTCATGGCTCATGGCATTAATCAGTAGCTTACAGTTTTCGAACCTAACCTCGAACCGATTTGAAACACAAAATCATGAGAATTTTGACCAAATCTTTAACAAATATCACACACTGGCACTGCATTCCATAAATTCCAATGAGCCATTGGAAATTTCGACTGGCGACTTGCGACCCAAAACCCTAAATCATGTGTCCCATGTCCGCCATCATCATCATCATCATAGCATGGGCTTAGAATAATGTATAAAAGCTGAACTAAAATCTGTACAGGATGGAATACAATAGGTGAAAGAGTGACAAAATTTGAGTTTTGAATCTTGTGGAAACAATTGTTATCTCTTTAAAGCACAAACAACAACCCGAGTTTGTCAAATTGTAAATTTGAAACTGTTATTCGTTTTGATCTTGTCGTTACTTGATTTGTTTTCAACTTCGGTCACCAGCCGAAATGGTTCAGTTTCAGGTGGACAAAGTTCCGGGTCAACGAGGTCATATGATTGTACAGGAAGATGGAACAATCATTTCGGTAATACATATCTATATTCTGCGTTGCTACAAATAGGCTTGAAACCTGTCACAAATAATGGTCAGGGTTATCGGCAGAAGAAGCATTATAAATTATAACTCCTGTCTATTAATCATGCCAACAATGCGTGAATTCCGATTCATTTATGTAATTTTCAAAATTTTGTTTTATCACAGTCTTCCGGAGAGCTGGCGAGTAATGAAATGGTTTCCCAGCAAATAACAACACTCATTGCTCATTCCCTGCCCGTGGACTTCAGTCGTTCAGCTTCTGATGGAACCGCAGAGGTCGCAAACAACGGTAATTCCGGGTCAGCTGAACGGCGTCGGGCGAGTTTCCACAACGCTGAAACTGGAAATTCCAACGGATGTAGCTCACCAGCAGGAGGATCAGGAGACAATTCCAAAAATTTTAAGTGGAATCGAATCACAAGTATATCCAATATACATTCTACATTTAAAATTTGATACAAATTTAGGTTCAATGGCAAACCTAATTTACACTTGAATTTTTCAGTCGAATTTGGTGGCACTTCGTATGTGGCCTGTCTTTCCAACCGGAAGGTTCATCTTTTGAAGAGGAGCAGCATCGAGCCTACAGCAACAGCCTAAAAATACGATTCCGATGACGGTCATTAATATTTCGGATGTAGTCCAAGCGAGTTCACCGGCCATCAAAATATCTTTCGATACTTCTAATAAACTATATAAATTCCGTTAAATTTCATTGCATGTAAATTTCGCGTATAATAAATATTTCGTACTATGTTGTAACTTGTAACCATCATTATAATTCAGATTCAGAAGACCCTGATCACTTTCGATTAACTCAATTGATTTGTTTTATCTAAGTAGAAGTTACGTGTTGGTTAAGCGTATCACCAGTACCTTCCATTATTCATTGATGACTTTAGTACATTAATTAGTAAGGGGTTTGGGGCAGTCCGTCTGTTCCAGATGATGATCCGTAATCATCCGGGAGTTTTGTCTGGTTATAGTTTTCGGGTGCTGGGATAGCATTCATATTTGGATCTTCTACAGGAATTTCGCTTTTTGGTTGAAATCGTCCTGTTCCAAGTGGGGTTGGTGCTGACGCTGATTCGGGATTTGGAAACTGCGGTTGTCCTGATTGATTTGGTATGGCTGGAAGAGGCGCTTCTGGTTCTGGCTGGGCGGCGGTTTCTGAAGCAGGTTTTCCGTCCTCGGTTCTAAAGCAGGCACACATCCTGTTCTGATCAAAGAATTCGCAAATCATTGGAATAAGGCGTTTCGATGGACAATTGAAGGTACTGTTACATCCATTCGTCTCGTCCTTGTCTGCTGGGTTTATTGGACGACATTTCTTAGTATTCGGTGTTGTTGGACAAAGACAGGCTTTCAATGAATTCAAACAACCGAATCCGGTTGGCATTTTGTCAAGCGGAACGCCACAGAACACGCTGCATTTGTTCTTGTCATAGACGCAGTCGTAAATTTTCTTAGACTCGCCCAGCTGAATCTGTACAAACAATTTTAATTAAAATAGAGCCATCATACCATTAACTAGAAAGAAATTGAATATCCTAGTACTAGTATCCTTCAAATTCGCCTTTAATTTCATTTTTAAGGCCAATAAATTTTGTGTTCTCACCAATTGGATGCCTGCAATAATCAAAATGGTGCACAGTCTTAGGTGAAATCCAGACATTCTAAGATGATTCTATTATATTATCAAATACAAATTAAGCTCGGATTTCAAAACTAAACTCTTGTTTGTATTAAATGGCCAAAGAAATAATTATAGTTGAAGATGTAAAAGGGTAAGTAAGCTTCGACTGTGAACGTGAGACGTGACCGTAGGACTTTGACTGAAACTGAAGTTTTTCAAGTTATTTTATCGGAAACGTTGAATGCCATTCTATATTCTATATTTGATGCATCATGAATATCAAAGAAGTAGGAATTTTAATTCGATTTATATCGGCAGTTCAGGAATCATTATTGTAAGAATTCATTGCATTTTATCAATAGCTCAGTTTAAACCATCAAAGAAATCTGCAATTCGTCGTAAATAGTTTTTGAGATAAGATTTACTGTGTTTCAATTTCGGCTTTCGGTTTGCTAATCTTGATGCTAAAGATAAATCGGCACGCGTCAATCCATAAATGTAGCCAAATTACTCATTGTCAAGGAGCAAATCGATTGACCCTGATTTCTGATGTATTTATGGTTTCCAGCATTGTAGTTCTCATTTTATCATTTATTCAGTCGTCAATGTCAATGTCAAGTCAAAGACAATAACATTAATTACGAGCAGAGAAGTGCCGATAAGCATTCCTGGTCGATTTAAGGAGTTTCGCGTGGATTTTAATTTTGAGATTCCAACATGACGCTTTAACCGGCTTACAAATTACAAAGTGTTCTGATGCGTATTCTAAAATTTTAACGCTTCAAATTATGTATGGTTCTAATATTTTAGCGAATATCCGTTCCCAAGACGCTTAGCAAACTGCATTATAAAATACCCTGATTAATTATAGCATGCAAACAAATATCTGAAGCTGGAAAAATCTTGGAATTGTTCACAATTTAAAACTTCAATGTACTTGAATTTCCAACATGCGCTACTCCAAAGTGCTTCAGAATGCCACTAGCAAAATTTAAATTCAGAGTTCGGGGTTCATTGGGTTATATTTGGATTCCATTTTGAGATTGAAAAGTAAAGTCAGCGGCTTCAAAAGCAGTGATCAAATATGGCTCCTAAGAAAAGCAATTCACCGCCAGAATCAGGTCGGTAATCCTTAATTGAATTTTGCATTGTTTGTGATTTGCGATGCAGGTTTCAAATTCCTAGATCGATTCTTTACTTTCAGTTCCCCCGATGTCCATCACACAGAGCATGATAGATGACTTTGACGCGGACGTGCCCATAAAATGTCAAAGGTGTCAACATATGGTGGTTCCTGTTGAAGCAAAAGTTTGCAGCTGTTTCCAAGCCTGTCACATGATTTGTTGTTTTCTCTGCGTCCTCAAGAAATGGTGTAAATGTGACGAAGAAAATGAAGATCTCAAGAAAACTATACTCATGTGTCCTCACTGTAGTAGCGTCATAGCGGCCCATTAACACATTTCGTCGCTAAAAATTTTCGTAATTCAGTTCCATAAACTCCTACATCCCCAGTTCATTAAATTGAACCAGCCAAATTAAAAAAAAATATTGTTACATTTTGTAATAACTGATGAGATGAATAAAAGATTGGATGTACGCCACTTCACCGTATAAATATCAAGCCCAATTGTAAATTGTAAAATCTTTCCCAGTTAGTAGCGCCTTCAAACGATCCGATTTTGTTGATGATCGAAATTGTCAGAAGTATATAATGATCAAAGGGAAAATATTTTAGCTTGCACAAGATAACTAAGCCACGGGAGGGATCACATATTGTATTGTATGCTCCACTTATTACACCGTAACTTTCGATTCAACCTATATTTAGCTCAATTCATAGAAGTTTATCAATATAAGTACGCATGAATAGGTTTACCTGCTTCTGGGAATCGAATCATAAATTATAAATTTTAAGTAAGATTATAAATTAAAGTAGGTATTTAGCATTCAGCATAATATTCATATTCGAGATCCTAAATATATGCACATGAATGAAGATAATTACAGATTTACATGACAATAAAATAATGACAATTAAGTACAATTTTTTGCTTGGACTCTTTTCATGTGATTAAGGAAACCCAAGCCAGAAGAGGCTTCAAAGCTTAGGAATCTTCCCGCCTTGACGCCCGCATTCTTTCAAACTTGATTGAAACAATTGAAAAAACGTGTGGGTTGGAAGCATACTCCTCCTTGCCAAAAGAAGAGAGAATCGTTCGTAAATTTCTAATTATTTATTTCAGCTTCAAGTTTAACCTTTGACCTTACATCACAGATAATAGCGTTGTTGTTTGGTGGGTGACTTGAGTAGCATACAAAGTACACAGCAAAGCTGAACTAGCACGCAGCAAGGCGACGGCGCAATTTCTCTCTTGTCCAAACATAAATCCCAGACTACAGACATCCAGCACAGAACAAGTTTACAACTAATTCCTGCTGGTCACTGCAAACGAAAAGAGTCTCGAAGATGTCTGGGCGAGGTCGTACAGTAGAATTTCTACAAGATGGTCGAGGAGGCCGTGGCCGCGGCGGTGGCGGCGGAAGATCCAAGATGTATGCAGACCGTGAGGGTACGTTCAACGTTATCAGTTTTGATTTATTCATTCATATTATGTAATATGAAATACTATTACTAAGATTGATACACAAATGATTTATGCCAATATGTTATACGTTCATATTTTATGTTAATGCTTTGTATCTTGTATCTTGTTTTTTTACCGCAGGAGGAGGAAGAGGTGGTGGTAACGAGTATAATTTTAACTTTACATCGAACCGAAGCCGAGCGATTCAAAGGAAAAATAAGAATCAGAACCCCTTCATGGCGCGTCTGGACCGTGATGATGATGAGCCCATGGGAGGTGACGGAGGAGCTCCTCGAGGAGGCAGCAACGCAACCTTTCGGTACTTGACACTAACTGCTTCATCTTTATGATAATCAAGAGCAGAACTTGGTATTTGTTACTGTGTGATTAAATAATTCTTGTATAAACAGCGGACGGGGACGCGGAGGTCGCGGTAACAAGAGGTGGAACCGAGTCCAGAACCAAGGACAGAGTCGTGGACCAGGTCAACACCATAACTTTGGACCTGCCTGGCACAAAATATTGGTAAATGCCCAACCAAAGCAAAAAACGATTACAAGCTCAGTTTTAAATTCCCTCATTTTCATCGAGAAATAATCTAAGTGTTTGAACTCTTTTCTATTTAGGTATTGAACGGAAGTTCATACAACCGTGAATTCATCCTAAACACTATAACTTCTTTAGCCGGAATTCCAATACGGCCGTTTGCAGTAAGTTCATGTCGTTCATTATTTGAAGGGATTACTATTGTTAAGTATAAATATTAATCTTTGAGAGTATTTTAATACTTGACCGTTTTATAATTTGATTTCAGTATACGACACTCGGAGTCAATACTGTGTTCTTCGTTGAGGATAGAGCTTCGGCTGAGGCGGTTGCCGGATGTAGTGGAAACTTCAGTGGGCCCGATGCTCAAAAGGTACTAAGGAAAGAGTAACTGCTAAATGTGTATTGAAGTTTGGCTACCGGCTATCAAATGTAATCTTACGCATTTCTCGTGTTCTTAGATACTTCTTAAAAGTTGATCCATATGGCAGTCCGCCAACAGCAACAATAGACGCGGCCTGTGAAGAAAGAATGAAAGCTGCCTTGGCCGCAAGATACGATGCGTCAGTTCCCGCATTCTCGCTTCAGAATTTCCACAATACACCCGAATTTATACTGGACTATTACCTACCGCTCTATCGGCCAAGCGTTGTACTCAAAATTTTCAATCTATGCACAGAAGTTCTACCAACTCTTGTTTCTTTGGATTTATCCAACAACAAGCTAACTTCGTTGGACAGCTTCCAAAAGCTTTCGCAACTAGCTCCAGCTTTGAAAAAATTGAACTTAGGTGACAACAGAGTAAGTGCGGGTTTGTCTGTAAGCTTACTTTTAATGATTTCTAAAGTTATTGCTAGCATTCCACATAAAACTATTTTTTTTTAAATTCTGTTCATAGCTTCGGGATATCTACCTGCTGGAACGCCTTAGAGGACTTCAGCTCACGGAGTTGAGACTGGAAAACAATCCGCTGTGCACCAAGTTTGATGACCGAGAAGTGTATATCAGGTCAACTCTTTCTCTTTTATTTCTCATTTATGTATCTATTATTTCTATCAGAATAATTCAGTCTATTCGCGCTTGCCAAACCCTTTTACACCACTGTACATCGACAAAAGTGAGATAGCGACTAAAATTAAAAATCCAGAAGCACCTTATACAGTTTCGATCAGTACGGATCTTAATAATCACTTGAACGGGTACGAACTTCATCTGAAAGCTGGCATGTTTGTTCTGAGCGTCGGCCTGTAATTTAAACTTTTGTAAGGGATTGTATTCCCTTAGACGACAAATCAAAGCTCAAGCCACATATTCGCCTTGATCAAGACTAAACTCGATTTTAGTATTATTCCCACACCACTGGTGGAGATTTGAACCGAGCTAAGGGACAAGTAGCAATATGTTTATGGAGCATGGAAAATACTCCCTTCTCATATGAATAACTTGTTTTAAAAATGAGGAAGAAGCACATAGATCGCTGGCCAGCCATAGGCAAAGCTCTGCTTCATCTTCATGTTGTCAATCGCATCGGATGTTTTGGCTCGTGCTTCACCATTCGTGTGAATGCAATCTTCGAACCCTTATAATTAAAATTACCAAGCCTTCACTTCTTGAAGGTTTTCAGCCTGACTGCCTCACCCTTCTGTGTTGATCTTTGGGTCGACACTTGACTTTATTTCGACGAGATGTGTTTGACCTTGTGTCACACTTGCACATCCAAAATTAGCTGAAAAGCTGGTTTGTCTTCGACTTTCACCCTAGACGTGACTTCTATTCTCATTACTGCCACCAGCCAGTGACAATTGTTACTTCTGGTTGGGCTGCGTTCTTCAACTTTCTATCGAGCGAACTCCACTTTTGACAACACAAAAAAAAATTACTGGAGCGGTTTTTGTGTCCGGCTTTGTGTCTCAGTTGATCTGCTTCTGAACTCATAATTATAACAGTCTCTGCCAAGGGTTTTCCTTGTTCCACGACATTTGTGTTCACCTGAAAAGGTTGGGCTTGTTCTTTACTTGGTATTTTATTTCGTTAGCACGATCAAATGTATCAGACCGTCTTGAGCAAGTCGTATATGTGTGTTGAGCTTCGAATTCGTCCATTTTAATGAGGTGCATATTGGCACAAGCCGCCGCCGTTGTCTCAGGATAAATTCCAGCTAATTTTATTTCCATGCATTCAATGCACTGTGTTCCACAATTTGGTCAGATCAGCGTGTGTTCTTGGTTTGGCAAGTTCATTTACCGAATAATATACCTATTCTGATAATTTCTCGGAAGATCGTCCTCTCGCTCTTCTCCTGTGTTTTCTCTGATTTTTCAGACAAACTCAGGTCTCCAATATCATCTTTTCGCACTCTTATAATTCCAGAAATGTGAAGAAACATTTCCCAAAACTCACTATATTGGTACGTCAAACTTGATCAAATTCATACATGTTTTACCCAATTGTGGCGGTACATAGAATTTCGTAATTAACTCTAAATATTACTTTACAGGATGGGTATTGACGCTGGTCCAGTGATCAAGTTTGATTTGGAAGAAGATGAGATTGTAATCCCGATAATCAAGCCCGGCTTCTTTTGCAATGATCAAACCAAAGTGTTTGTTACGGCCTTCATTGAACAGTACATAAAAATATTCGACTCGGATAACCGGAATTTACTGATGGATGCCTATCACGATCACGCTGTGTTTACGATGCAGTCCACGTATCCTAAGCAAGGAAATACAGATCATTCGACCACAAAGTAAGTCCCTGTCCCCTTCCTTTGTAAAATAATTGCTGCTAAGATGCTGTCTATAATTTTGATAACTAATATTTCTAGGCTGAGTGCTTACATTGGAGATTCGAGAAACTACATTAGAACTCAAGATCCAGAAAAATTGAAGCGTGGGCTACGCACTGGTAAAATAGACATCGTTGCATTCCTTGGACGCCTTCCAAAGACGACTCATGATATACACGGCTTCAACGTTGATCTGGCTATTTCACTGGTTAGTTACAAATTACGTGATTTAATTGTTTACCAACCTCAAACTCAAACTATTGAAGTATAAATGTACTACTTACCTAATTTACTAGCAGTGTATAACTTATAAATTATAAAAGCTTTTACATCGTAATTAATTTTTATTTTAGCCTACCCTCGTTCATTTCACGATAAACGGAGTCTTTAAAGAGAGAGGTGAAGAACGTGAAATGGCGCTACGCGCATTCCACCGAAGTATCAATCTCATTCCCCTAAATGGAGGCTTCGTGATTGTCAATGAAATGCTCTTCGTGACAAACGCCACATCTGAGCAAAACAAAGTAAACAAGATTTTGGGTTTTATTCGTATTTCCGTCAATTCCTTATTATTTTGGATGTTTAGGGAGTGAATTTATATGATTTTGCTTTTTCAGGTTGCTTTTACAAAAACAGCTCCGACGCCCAGTCCGAGTCCAGTTCATGCAGGACCATCTGGCATTCCTCCATCCGCGGCAGTCGGCTCTATGTCAGAAGCGGAAAAACAAGCTCAGTTGATTGCTAATTTCGCTCGTGAATCGGGGATGAATGAAGCTTGGTCCAGAAAGTAAGTTTAGATATCCACAAAATAGTATTTTCATTTTTTCGATAGAATGTAGACCCAGAATACGAATTGTATTTTTAGG
>VNWX01002038.1:0-13196 GCA_009869905.1 Ceratophysella communis | reverse complement strand
GTTGTGTGGGGATAATATTTTGCATTTTCCCATTTACTCAACCAACAAACAACATTCAGAGCCTTTCACCACCAAAGAGTCTTCCGTGAGGTCTCTGTGTCCTTGTGTATCCAGGATTCTGGAATAATGAGCACTGAGCTGAGCTTAATTCGAGCTTGGACAGTTCAGCCTGAGCAAAATATTCTGGGTCAATGTGATCTACGATGTGCAACAACGCCCATCAAGAGCTCTAATGTGGCAAAATTCTGCGAATCAAATAGGTTCGGTCATTTTGTGAGGTGAATGCGTGTCCTTACATTCTACTGTTACTTTTTGTAATTCGGATCATCGAAAGGCTAGAAATTTCGAATCATGTCATCATAATATTTTGGAAACTTGCCTAGAAACCCGTATGACTCCTGACAAACCACCATTTTAAAAACAAGCGGAAATTTCAAAAATCGAAAATAATCGTAATTTAAAATTTACGTATGGCAAGCGTCAAGGAACCACTCGATAGGCTCTTTTCATGAAACCCATTTTGGGTGCGTCTATATATTTTCTCTGATTTTAAGAAGCTTTTATAATTTTCATTATTTCTTTTAAAATTGAAAAGAAAACGATAATAGGGAAAAGAAAAAGAGGTTCCATTGTCAAAAAGAACTCTGAGCCTATTTTCTACAGCAGCATCGTAAACTCGTAGCCTACGTCGTTCTAATTAACTTGCTACAGTTCTATTTCATATCTCAAGAAACAGACTAATTACATCTTTCGTCAAATGAATTTTTACAAAATAATGTGCCTTCATTTTCTCACTTTCATGTTTTTAAGACTGTTTACAGAACCCCTTCCAGTTCGAATTCAAAGTTTGTGAGTCTTTAAGTTTTTTGTTCTGACGTGTGAAGAAGAGACACGATGCAAGACGAGGAGCATTAGCCTAGCTCGGGTTAGGTGCGTCTACCTAGGTCTAATTCAAATAAATTGCATTTGGGAGACTCAAATTGACACAATGAGAGAGGAGACGGAGCGGAGAGCAGAGAGAGAAGAAGGGCTAGGGAGAAAGTTAATCAGATGTAAAAGTCGTTCAATCTTTGAACGACTCACGACTCGTCTTTATACTCGAGAGTAATTTGAATGGGCCGAGATGCAGATGTTCTTCGTGCTCCGACTCACAGATCAGGAATACGTCTCCTTTTCTTTCCAACAAAGACTTTCCCATGCATTGAGCTGGAGTCTATTCAGAAATGAAAACTCTAAAGTCTAGGACTGAGCTAAGGGATCTATAATTTCAACAAGCCGAGGAGATGACCGACTGTGGCATCTTCCTAATTTCTGCTTCTTGATCAAAATCTCAAGGCTCAGAGGGAGCGAACGCCTACTGGCGTCACTGCAGTTGGAATCTTGCTGCTACAGCTGCCGTCTCATCAGTAAATTAGAATAAATATTCGCTTATAAATTCGAGAAATTAAACAGGTTGTTTTTGAACATCTCGGCATGCATACAAATTCTAGCTTCATTTAGAGCCTAAATATTTTCATTGTTTTCTTCATGCGTTATAAACTCAGCAATAAATGAGCGAATTTTCCCTTTAAAATATTTTTAGAGCTTGCTGTGGACAACAACCTCGTCGGATGAGCTAAGGCTTTAATGTGGCTCACAATCGTAAAACGTACAATCTGGAGCTTTCAGCATTGTTCCCGGCGATCATTATTTTACTAGGTTATGTTCTCTAGATTTTACGGCGTGTCAAAATCATAGGCGCCTAGTGGATTGAAGAAGTGGAGCCATTAAAGTGCACCACGTACCTGGACTACGAAGATATATCGAAGAAGTAGATGCTTCTATAGAGCGCACTATGTAGAACAGAGTGCAAGTGGGTGTGGGTCTGTTCCCGACAACTAATGTGAATTTAAAACATTTTCGTTGGTTTTACGTCAAAACTAATCGTAAATCTGAACAGATCATATAGGCCTGAAAATAATACTTGAAGCAGTAAAATTGGGTTATGATTTGTGACTGAATCTGCGTTCCAACTGCCATGTGTCCCGTCGACTCGGAACACTGGCAATAGAAAAATTCAATTTGACTGAATTCAATTACTATGCAAATCAGCTTGGCGGTAAATTCACCTGGAACATAGCACGCCATCGATTTTTTTAATATGCTCAATTTAAATCCTTGACCAAAGCGTTAGTGGCCCAGCCCAATTGTGCTGATACCAATTTCTGGAACATACGTGATCTGGTGAGGTGGTAGAAAGTTTTGGTTTTGGAAAACGGCCTGTGTAGTACTACTGGCTGCAGAAATTGAAGTGCCATTATCATCTGGGACTGAAGCATCATTACCTCTCGGCCGCCCATCAGACTGATGAGAAGGAGGAGCCCTTCTTCCCTGGCTCCAGAAACTTGGGAGATCTGTTGAGCCGAAACGTGTTTTCTTCCGGCTCAATCTTATTAGAGAGTCCCAATTGGAATTTTAAATACCTCATCTTCACTCTTCCTCATAAACTTTCTCCCTCTCATCAAACTTTATATATGAACGAACGACTCGCAACCCTGTCAACCCGCCGCTGTGCAGATCCACCAAAGCCTAGCTAGAATTACATCCGGAGTTCCAGAATCAGACCAAATATTTGACAGACTTGTTTAAACAAGTTGGAATTACAGACGACGGAAGTTGGGCTTAAGTATATAAATTATTGGCTGAGAGTTTTCAAGAAGGAGGCATCCCAAACAAAAATAGAATAATTTGATATTCAGCATAAATTGCATTTGACTATTAAATATGATTAGCTCCTTCCACACGCTCAGGTCTGGCTCTGCACCGGGCAAATTTTCTTAATGTGAACGGTCGTCTGAACTATACAGTCATCGTAGCTATTTAGGTCGCCGCTTTATGTTTCAACCCTAATGTACAATTTAAGAATGTATGACAATGTTCCAGCGACATTAGAGCTGGATTACACGCTCCAGAATTACTGGAGTTTAGGGTTCTCAAAGTAAGAAGTTCCGGGACATTAAAGCTCCCTGCTTGCTCTGCAGTGCGCTTAGTCCTATGGCAAACGAGCGGTTCAGAGGTCTGTAGCTCATTTTTCAGCAAAGTAATGAAATGAGGGATGAAAGATACACAACTGGGATTTTTCGGAACCATGAACACAAACACTTTCTGCCAATTTTTAAACAGGATCCAAAGCAAGCGGATATGTTAAATGTTCGTCTAGAATTTGAAAAACAGTCTTCAAAATCTCATAATTTTAATTTAATGATTCGATTTAAAATGCTTAAAAAATGACAGCTTTTCTGGCAACAATAAGCTGTGCCAAAATTTTAGTCAAATACTTGAATTTCGTAACACTTGCAAAGCAAACTACTGCTTTGACCCGGAATTAGCCATCACTAGCATATTGCCCTAGATCCTAACCTTGAAATGCGAAAATTATTACAGCTTATTGTGGTCGAGTTCATTTAAGCACCGTCTGAACACGACATATTTCCCAAACTTCCCGAAGACCTTTTAGTTGGTCACAGCAGCCTGGCCCGCATGAAATACGACTTACACTTGAACCGAAGAACTTGGACCGTAGAAACCCTACGAGACAAATTAACGTCACATGGAACTGAACCACGCCAGACCGCAGCAAGTACCCAACAAAAACTTCTGACTTTGCCTACTACTACGCCACCATAGCCTCAAACCGGACACCCTGCAAAATGCTTCATCCAATGCAAAGTGCACCACTTGTGTGTATTCAGCCAGCCAACTGGAACAAAGGCCTTGGCCTGGGAAAGTTGGGACTTATCTTTAGACATAGGAGAGTGAACAGCAGGCCACTCTAATATGATAATCACCAGCCCTTCCAATGAGGCCGGCGGTGTCTCTCGGCGAAACATGATCACATTATTTGTGTGTAAATTAAATTTCCAGCAAAACTACCCTCGAACGAGGCAGATGAGTTACTTACTTACCTTCTGAATTTTCCCTCAAGCTCGTACTAATATTTTGAGATTCGTGGAAAAAGCCGGCAGAAGGGGCTCATTAATTTTAGTACACTTAAAATGTAATGCACCGGGCTAGGCCGCTCTAATAACCGCAGTCACACAATCATCCTATAAATAAATTTTCGAAGAAATTCACAATCTTCAGTAATCAATTGTACACAGCTATGTGCAAAATTTCTGCAGGTACGCACTAGAGCCAGTTATAATTAAATCAAAGCCACAACAACCCTGTTTCACAAGCACAGTACAATCCTCCGTTCAAGACTATTAGCGAAGCCTTTGCTGTTCAGCTAATTCCGCCCGTCACTCATCATTAGACCACCAAGAACGAACGTGAGAAACAAAGCCTTTAATTGAAACACTCGCTTTCGTAGTAGCTGGGGAGCAGTATTTTTTGTCAACAGGAGGAAAAAAGTTTGAACTTAAGGAAACCACTAAGGTCGTAAATTCTTCTTCAGGAAATTTTTAGCTGATAAACACTTGGGCTAACATGAGAAGTCAGCTCAAGATCACTTTTAGGCTTTTGGGAATGTGCCGAAGCTTTCTCAGTTATTTCTTCTTGGTGAGATTTTCACAAGTAAACTACCTGTCCCAACAGAGAAGAATTCTATTCTGAGCTTGGCAGACGAGAGGGAGAAAACAAGGGAATCACAGTGAAGATGGGTTGGGGAAGCAGCAGAAAAGCACGCGTTTCTCAGGTCTTCCTTCCACTCAATCCAATATATTTTTTTTTCGCAAACCAGTAAAATTCCAAAGAGAAACGAAATGAAACGGCGGCAGAGATGTTGGACCCCAGACCGTTTCAGTTTATTGAAAATAAGTGTTGAGAAGTCTTTTGCCGGAAGATGAGCTCCAGTTCTAGAACGTTGTTCCGTGTGGACTAGCCCGGTTTCTGGCAAGAAGAGTGCTGGTCGTAATTTCTTCATTGAGAATGGAATTGAGAAAGGATTTTACACTTGGTCCAGAGCAGGAGGACGCAGTGAGGTTTCTTTCCGAGCATTCACTGCTTGTCCATGCTCAGGAATACGCGCAGGCTTTCACTCCGGCTTTCACTCTGCAGCTGACGTGTGGGTCTGGCTTTGGTGTGGTGCGGGGTGGCCCGTAACTTCTCGGGTCGTGCTGGACAGGTTCAGTGGAGGTACTTACCGCAGCTCAAGTTTACCTTGTCATCAATTCAAGATTCATTTACGTTAAAATAATCTATAAAAAAAATTTAACAGCTGTATTTGGATGCATTTTTCAAGGTTTTCATTCGATTATTGCGTTGATTTCAGGCATTTACGTTGATATTACGATTTTTCGGCTCGAACGAAAATTCCTTATAAATATTTATGAGCTATCAGTTTATATAGTTTGTATTGAAAATACAGCCAGATTTGAAGGTCATTGAAAGGGACATAAGAGGATCCCCAGGGTCGCGAGAAGGGTTTCCGTCAGCCGTCAGGTTTCTTCAACCCCTGAACAGTCCAAGCCTGGAATGCATCCCATTAAAAGCGCCAATCGCTAGTTCAGGTACCTTGTCAATCACCTGAACTAAAGGTAGCTTCGATTAGGTTATAGAACTTGGCTGTAAGCCATCCGCGGTTTTGAGGCGATCCGCGATTATCCGCGAGTTCTTCCCAAGTTTTAATGTATGAGAGAAAAAAGAGAAAGCGAGTAGGAGAAAGTATGCGTAAGTGATGGTTGGATGTCAATTGAGAGTGAATTTGAGGCTTATTAGTGCCATTAGTTCTGCGCTGGTTGATGGGAGGGGATTATGATGAAGAATCAAGAGCCGTTCCTGCTCTGACACTCCAGAGCCGTTGAGAAGATTACTCTTCCATTCCTCACTGCAGCAGCAGCCCTCTGCCCCATTCCACGACCTGACCCACTTCCTCCGCTGCCCTGGAACATAAACCCACTTTCCCACCATCAGCTTACTTCTTGTAGACGTTTATTTTTGTCTCCTCGTCCGCGTCCTTCGATGCTACTCTCTCTTTCTCTCTCCAGCATATTTGTCTCTTCCAGAAAATCTCTTATCCACAACTTTTCTATTGACAAACTTTGAGTATCTCTCAATTTCTGTTTGCCTGCTTGAGCGCATTTACTTGTACTTACTCGGGCTATTTCAAACAATTGGACGTATAGGTCAGCCAGTGCGCTCAATTCAGCAAAGATAGTCGTTTTTCTTCTTCTGCGCAGGCAGACCGAAGGTCTCACAAGTAATTTTGTGGTAAGAATGTGTGCTGAATAATGGCTTGTCGGGCACTAGTACCGATATGCGCCAAAGCGTAGGATTCGCAGGTGGTCCAATACGATTTATTGATGCTATAAGCAGTTGGTTTCAACGCATTAATAGGTCTAGAACAACACAGGATACCTGGTAATTATGAAAATTGTTATTCAGAGATGAAAGCGTGTCAACTTTAAAATTCCTAAACCGAATACGATGAGATTTTTTCTATTACCAATAAAAGAAATACAAAAGCTCGATGAATTGCTTCGATGAATCGCCCAACTAGTGAACAATACAGCAATTGTGAAATCCCCATAAAAGGAACTGAGATTAATCTAAAGATGCTGGAAGAATAGTACCAAGAGAATATCGGGAAATGCAAGCAGCAGCGTCTGTTAGTAATAATGGATCAATGTCCAAATTTGAGTCAGAGCCACCCGCCGTGAAAGCAGGCCTTGACTCACCTGAACCTTTGGCATGCATATTGAGCACAATGAAGATTGAAAAGACGTTGAATGAGACAGTGAGAAGGCGGGTGTCAGTGTCAGTTGCCCGAGTGAGGTAGAACGATAGATTGGAATTGGGACAAGGAGGGGAACCATGCTGAGAACGGGGAGGTTTTGAATGAGTTCTGAAGTCCTAATCCTCACGGAGTCTTGCTTTGAGCGTGAGCGTGAATAAAAAACCGAGGTCCTCTTTGATCAAATCTTTAATCAAATCATGGCTGAGTAATCCTGTTCTTGTACGCGAGCAATGGATTCAGGGAATTATACTTTTCATGCACTTCTTCCTTTCTAGTCCAGAGCCAGCATGGAGAAAGCCAGGTTAGCTCTCCTGCTACTCCCTCACCCGAAAAAACGTAATAGCTCGTTTTATAGATTGTAAACCCGTTTGGGAAAGCCTATGCTACGGCTAACGCTGCAACGCTTTTCGACCAATTGAAATTTTGAGATTCTGGTGTTGGTATCTAGCGTATTTCCGGTGGCTTTCACCTCGCCTAGAATATTTCGTTATACACTCATCGCGAATTCAAAAAGGACACAAAATAATGATTATATGATATCGAATTGCATTGGGCATATGAATTACGAATCCTAGTTTTCGAACTAAAAATTGACCTTAACACGCAGTGCTAAGGACGGACGGATGTAGACGTTGTAAAGAAGAGTCTGGGAATGAGCTGGAGGATCACAATTGAGAATCATGATGAGAGTGTAGGTACATAATGATCCCATGTTCGGAGCAGGAGAGCGGATGAGTCCGGTTTATACAAACAACTTCAACTTGATTGCATTTCAGGGAGAAAATGAAACGAGGAACTGGAATGGAGCGACTCGGCTAACAACGACCTCACCCACGACTCGCCTGATCCTGCCGCCGTGTGCCCGTTCTCTCAGATCTACAATCTGTTATTCTTCCATTTTGGAACAAAGCCTCCCACTTCTCTGATTAATCAGCCAGAACAATCTGTCCTGCTGGGGGTACGAACAAATACAAGCTGTACTTAAAGGGGAAACATGGTACATGGCATACTCCCGGAATCACCAATTCAGCACTATTTCAAGCTTTAACATCTCATGAGCAATTAATACGAATTGTTTGCTTTCTAGGAAAATTTCGTATGAAAAATTTAACTGGCGTTTTATAGATTAAATCGACAACAAGTCATATTAAGTCAGTAACCTGACCTATTTCAGAACAACATGGCCTCGGAGCCTAGTCCAATTTCGACTCTATGAAATCCAAACTATCAATCGAACGAGAAGCCGATGACCTTGCCTATAATTAGCCATATTCTATTCTCCATTTCTTGAGCTAGATTCAATTTAATACCGGGATTCTGCTTGTGGTCTGCCTACCAATCCTAGAAATTCGATAGTCCAATACTTGGATAGGAATATATCGTATATCATATCATATCAGACAGTATAAATTGCCTAGTGGTTCGTTTTACCTCTTGTGTCTCGAAAATCAAATTAGATTTGACCTGGAATCCCGACTAATTACTTATCATGTTTTAAAACTCTAATAATCTAATACAGTACGCCGACTTGTACTGCATTATAAGTGGTACTCAGTTAATGAAATTTGATCCAACAGACGACTAGACGACCTGGCAGAAGCTCGAAGTAAATGAGGATGAAATTCATTGAAAAGAATGACCTCGTCTCTAACAAACTGCGCTTCTATCCTGCCCTGAATCAATATTTGGTTTATTTCTTCCTGGAATCGAAAATCCGACCCTCAGAAGAACAAATGTGAGGCTAATGACAGCTTTGTCGGAGTTAGGCACTTTACTATTTCTGTCTTCCACGTGGGGGTCCACGTGAGGCGTGAGGCTCGATGCAGTTCGCAACGTGTCTTGGTGAGCTGGTTGAACTGGGGTGAACGAGATTTTAGCAATTTAATGATTTTAGGTTATTTTTGTTAGTATTTTAATATGTAGAAAAAAAACTGACTAGTGCACCTGTATTTTGGCCCCTAATTCTAAAAGCGAATACCAAAGAATAGGTGTTTGATGCGCGTTAATGCAAACTGTTCGAAGATGCTTTTGCAATTAGAAAACGTGTTGAGGTTGAGCGTGCCTTAAGTCAAAAAGCATGTTTCTTTGGACACCCAGACTTCTTGGAACGCCATAAATTGACGCAGAACTTATATGTTCGTTCATATAGCCAAGCTCCAAAAGCTTTTCGTTGCTACGTCTCCTCGTTATTTTCTTTCATTTATTAAACATAATGTAAGGAGATGCCTGAGCCCAAATCGAAGATAAATAGACAGGATAGTGCAGAATTTAGTTTTCTTGGATCTCACTTCTAAGAAAAATAAACATGTGCGGCATTTCTTTGACTTTTCGTCTCCAACAAGAGAGCTCCTTTAGGCTATTTTTTGTTGATTTACTTATGCTAGCCTTTGCCTTTCTTTGGAAAACCCACGCCCACTTCTCCGTTTTTTTGACAATCTAGATTTCAAATCCAATCCGAATCGACGATCACTTTTAATGGAATTGAAGATATCCGACATGAGAACTGTCAGGCTGTCAGCTTTGGTTAAAACGGATCAGATTTTGATGAGCGATGGAACCAGGAAGCTATCATTGCTAAAACATCTCCTCGTCCTGGTTTGTTTTGGAAACGGAATTTTAAGGAAAAACAGGGATGTCTAGTCGCTTCATCAAAGTAATGAGCCAGCTCGTCTTCATTCATTTCAAATTCACCGTAAAAGGGCTCATCCGGATCTTATTCGAACCTTGTGTGGGTGTGCAGGAAGTAAGTAGAAGCTTTTTAAAAAAACTTTTTTCTACGGAGAAAGTTGCTGCGTACATTCATAAAATTGATAAGCTTTCATCGGAAGAGCACTGAGATCTGGGCTGGACCATTATATCCTAGTTGTGTACTTTACCTGTGTATATATTTATGCTGGTCGTAGGAATATTTCAGATATGCGTTTCACGGCAGTTTCTACCTGGCAATAAGTCGAAATGTGAACGAGATTTAGTATGTAATTGAGCTGAGAATATTCATGTATTTACTGCTATAGGGAAAATTCATGGCTTTTATGAAATTATGGCTATTATTTAGGATTCCGTTGAAAATCAAATATTAAATATTTGAATCGCAATTTAGCTCGGCTTGAAATCCTCTTGAGATCTGTCGTGAAACCGTTTATACGCCTCCCGACACCGCTTCATGAATTTTTGAACGAAGGAGGAGGTTTCTATAGCCAAAGTTGAACCCCAATCCTTCAGCATCAATCACTCTTTTCGTTGCTGTGGTGAAACGCAAACCCCTCCCATCAGACACACAGAAAACGTGGCAAGAGAAAGTGCAGCAAAGAGTGATATCCGTGATGTGCTCAAAAGTTTTCTTTTACGAGTTCACGGCTCATCTTCCAGATCATAATAAGAACAAAACCGCTGTTGCTGATGGTAGAGATGCATCTGAGCTCTGGGTAGGTTTTTTCTCTGAGAGAAAGTTTTTTAAAAGAAAAATTGCTAAATGGATGCAAAAGTGAAAGTCGTCGTCTCTGAAGTGAATGAATGCCTCATTAGTCCATTTTCTACTGAAATTAATTTTCTACGAGTGCAGAGTAAATTTGGTTTAGCACGAATTTTGTTTCAAGCTTTGGTTTAGCACCCACTACAAAAATGTGTCTGACTTTGCGGGTGATATACATTTTAAATATTCACTAGGGTACAATTTCGCTCACACAATGGTGCAATTTTCTTTTCTGACGGGACGTGTATTGAACAAGGGATGGGCTTTTTAGTCCCAAAGATTTAGTCATTTAAGCACGATTTCGATCTCACAGTCGAGGTCGTGAAATCTGGCATTCCATATAAAGCCCTTCAGTTTTCTGTGGCGCAGGAAATTCTACATTTTCACTAATGAATATTCGATAGACTGAACAACCTCTATGTCTACCTTATCTGCTGCTTTCTAAGAATCTAAGCACCACTGCCGGCAGAGAACGTCTGGGCTGCTCGTTCTTATCTTCTTTTTGGAATCTGTCACCTCGTAGTTTCATATTATGTTGGCGTCTCATGGCAAATCGGCCGGATGTTTGCCCTGCTTGTAGCACGTAAGATAACACCCAGCTTACGATAATTTTCTGAAAAGCTGTGTACAATCACGGCGTAATCGTGTAGAAAATATTAGCGCGTTCACGTAGAATCATTTGAGGTAAATCTTGGCAGAGCGCAGTGAGATTTATATTTTCTTTAAAGGCTTGGATTCATGCAAGCAAGCATGATTATATGCAGATTAGTGTGCATGACCCTCCTGTAGATCGCCTAATAACTACCATTTCCCCTGGAACGCTTAGTTTTTCGAAGAAATTAGACAATGCTTGAGTCCGTGTAAACTGCTTAATGAAGCAAAATATGTTCGTTATAATGTTTATGTCCTCTGGCTTGACTTAGAACAGTGAATTCATGCTAGGAGCTATGAACAAATTAAGTATTGTGTTCCAATTCCAGGAAGTCCCGAGTCGGATCTGCATTCTGAGAAGAAGCCCCGGACGGAGCCCCCTGCCCCTTTTTAATGAGAATCCCGTCTTGGCGCCTGGAGAAAGTTTGTTCATTCAACAGTCGTCATGCCGTGGCTGACAAGTCGCTTCCTTTCCAGTTGGAATTCTTGGAGGTAATTAGAGTTTTCCTAAAGCCGCCTTTGGCCTGCTCCTTTCTGATTATGAGATCAGAAGACGTCAACACGTTGTTGAAACTCAAATCTTGGCACACTCATCCCTAGCCCCACTCCACAACGAGTCATAACTTTCTCCAGGGCTTGGTCAACAGGACCTTGGTTCTTTGCTAAGATCGTTGCGTTAGATGTTAGCGATACCTTTTTATCATTAAAAATCAACAATTAAATACGTCTTTATTTTTTTGTTCCAAGAATCCGTTGCTTTACTTTGATTTTTTCAATGCCAAAAACAGAATTAAAAACGCTGTGACACAAATGACCTGTAGCGACTTTCTCTGCTGTGTCAAGTTCTATGAGCCGAAATGTAGAATTGAAGGAGAGGGGAAGCATGGTATTTGCATGCGTTTAGCATATTCTTCAAAGCTCGTCTTTCAATTCGAAGGATTTTCTTAGTTATGCATCTGCGGGAGCGAGCTAAGAAGGATTAGTAGACCGTAAAAGTTCTTCCTTGTTGATCTGGACTCGGCCTAATGACTATTCATTTCCAAGCCATCCGCTCCCTTATGGATTAGCTCACAAACGCTTGTCCTCCCAGTAGCACCGTTGAGGTCACTCTAAGTGGAAGTAATCTCTCATCACTACAAAAACAACAACAATGCTTCGTTAGCATTTGGTTTGAGAACCTCAAGTCGTTTAAGCAGTCAGTCAGGATCCAGGAAGCCAGACCATCGGATGAAACGGATTTGCGATCCAACCTCCAAGCTCGACAAAATCGGAAATACTGGATTTGAAGCAATGACCTTTCACACGTGAATTTATGAATCCGCCATTTTGTGATCTTTGCTGTGCTGCATCCAGGCTTTGGCTTTCTTTTGGTATTAGAAACAATTTTTAAACTGGAATCCTGCGATTTAGAATCGTCGCAGCTCAAGCGGAACCATTTCTGTGCTGTGTCCTGTAGTCCGCACTGAGCCCAGTGGTACTTTTATGATTTTAATGGAACAACAGGAGGTATGCTCGGACGGTTGAGATCCAGTGGGTCGGAGATTCTTCTTGGGCTTGCCGTCGTTATGATGATCTCATAATGCTCAGGAGGGGTTATAAATGGGCTACTTTCTCTCACATCCTCTTGACCGCACACGCCAGGAGAATGGTCGTCCTCGTCTCATGCTGCAGAACCGAAGAAAGTTGGACAGCCCTTTCTTAGACACAGAGAAAAACTTATTTTTCTGCATTGTGACAGCTCAGTGATTCCAAGGTTCCTGCTGTAGCCACAATATAAAATATAATAATGAATGAATCCGTTCCACAAACTTCCAGACGCCCGCCCATTACTTTGTCCAGACATCCAGTTTTTTACTCTTGAAATACGGGACTCTCACCAATTCATTGCAATTCTAGGTCAATTGAGCTTGAGTAGGGTATGTTGATGCTGGTACGTGCTGATGGCTTGATATGTCGTTTGATAATTGATTTCCACACGATTTGAGGCCAAGACCATTGGGTCTGATATTTCAATTTCAGAGACCAGTCGTATACCCCGCAAGGGTCTGAGCCCTGAGATATGCCGCGACTGCGACGATTCGGGGACTATATGCCGAATTTCCGTTTGCCGAAAATGTCAAAAAACAATAAGTCCCGAGGTCAAAAAAGCAGGTGCCTTTGCCGAAAATGGGCAACCGAATTGCCGAAAATTTTTATTTTATTATTAAATTGCAAAAGAGTTTTCGGTAGCTTGTTGAAATTTAATTATCTGGAAGATGAATCTCCACATCGGTGGACGTTTGCATCCTAAAGCACGATTGAACTTGTTGTGAAATCCTTCAACGAAGTTAGAAGTTCTTGGAACTCCGCTGATGACTC